>OW121708.1:0-27713 GCA_933228785.1 Lasioglossum pauxillum | reverse complement strand
TTTTTAGTTATATAATAATTAAATAAAAAATTAAAAAAATTACATAAAATTTTATTAATTTTATTATATGAATTTTAAAAACTCATTTATTTATTAAAGGATATATTTTTTGTAAATAAAATATTTTCTTTATATTAACCCCTAAAATTTTATCTAATTTCTTTTCATTAAATTTTTCGTATAATAATATAAAATTTAAAAAATTTAAATAGATAATTTTATACATATATATTGAATAAAATATACTTATAATAAAATTTAAATAATAAAAATTTATTTTTATTTTACGCCTATAATGATATCTAAAAGAAATTCTTCATCTACATAAATAAAATATTATTAATATAATTTTTTCATACTCAGTAATTAAATAAATATGATAATTTAATAATTTTATATAAAAATATCCTAATATAATTACAATAAATATTATAAATACTTTACAAAAAATTATATATTTTATATCCCCTATAAATTGATAATTAAATCCCCCAAAATAATTGTTATAAAATAATTTAATAATACGAATAGAATAATTTAATGTAAAAATTGTTGAAATTATTAAAACATAAATTATAAGTTTATTTCTAATTCTTAATCTTATAAATTCTAAAATCAAATCCTTAGAGTAAAACCCTGAAATAAAAGGAAATCCTCTTAAATTTAATAAAGAAAATATAAAAACAATTCTTTTTACAGGAGTTAAACATATTATACCCCTAAATTTTCGTAAATCTTGATTATTTAAAGTAGAATGAATAAACCCTCCAACACATATAAATATTAATGATTTAAAAAAAGCATGAATTAATAAATGACAAAACCCTAAATCTACTATTCCTATCCCTAAAATTCTTATTATAAACCCCAATTGTCTCAAAGTTGATAATGCAATAATTTTTTTTAAATTATATTCATAATTTGCTATTAACCCAGCTATAAATATTGTTAATCTAGAAATAATAATAATATATCTTTTTATTTCTATAGATAAAAATTTATTATAACGAATTAATAAATAAATTCCAGCAGTTACCAAAGTTGAAGAATGAACTAATGAAGAAATAGGAGTTGGTGCTGTTATAGCAGCAGGTAACCAAGCAGAAAATGGCATCTGAGCTCTTTTAGTAATAATTGAAATTAAAATACAAAATATTATTAATAACCTTAATTCATATAATATTAAATTCCATGACCCTAAATATGATCTTATTCTAATTAATATTAGTAACCCAACATCTCCTAATCGATTACAAAGAATAGTTAATATACCAGAATTATACGCTCTTATATTTTGATAATAAATAACTAAACAATAAGAAATTAACCCTAACCCATCTCACCCTAGTAAAATCCTTAAAATATTAGGACTTATAATTATTAAACATATTGAAACAATAAATAAAATTAATAAAAACTTAAATCGATTAATATATATATCCCCTCTTATATAATCTATTCTATAAATTATAATAAAAAAAGAAATAATTAAAACCACTCTTATATATAATAATCCCATATAATCTAAATAAATTATATAATTAAATCTTATCCCTCTCCCTATAAAAATTATTCATTCTAAAACCACTATTAAATTATATATATATATATATATACCTAATAATATTATTAATCTTCCTAATAATAATATAAATATACTATAAATAATTAATCTATACATAATTTAAAGTTAACAAACATCTTTGAATTCACAATCCAATATTTTCTATTAAACTATTTAAATAAAAAAAAAGTAAATTTAAAAATATCAAATTTAAAGGAAATCAATGTAAAATTAATACTAAATAATTAACTATTTTTCTATTTTTAATTTTTAAATAATAATTTATTCTACCATGCTGTAAATAACAAAATAAATATAAAGAATAAATAACCCCTAAAAAGCAAAATAATCCTATTAAATATACTATAAATTCTATCCATATTATTAACCCAATTAATAATATAATTTCCCCCACTAAATTTAATGATAAAGGAGCTGACATATTAGAAATACATATTAAAAATCATATTATTCTCATCTTAGGTATAAAATTTATTAACCCCTTATTAACTAATATTAATCGTCTATTAGTTTCTTGATAACAAATATTAACTAAAAAAAATAAACCAGAAGAACATACTCCATGTGCTACTATAATAATATACCCTCCTAATACTCTAATTTTAAAAAAAGTTAATATTCTACTAATTAAAATTCCTATATGAACCACTGAAGAATAAGCTACTAAAATCTTTATGTCTATTTGACGTAAACATACTCTTCTTAAAATTACTCTTCCTAATATTCTTATAATAATAATATAAAATTTTAATTTTATAAATAAAGACATAAAAATTATTATTATTTGTAAAATTCCATAAGTACCTAATTTTAATAAAATAGAGGCCAAAATTATTGATCCAAACACTGGAGCTTCTACATGAGCCTTTAATAATCAACCATGCAATATATATATTGGAATTTTTACAAAAAAAGTTCCTATTATAAAATAAAATATATATATATTTATCCAAAAATCTTTTAATCCTAATAATATTATTAAATCTATTATTAAATTATTAACAACTATAAATAAAAAAATTAAAAATGGTAAAGAAAAAAATAAAGTATAAAATATCATATAATAAGCTGCCTCTATACGTTTTTCTCCTTTACCTCATTTAATAATAAAAAAAAAAATTAAAATTAATCTAATTTCAAATATAAAATAAAATAAAAATAATTGTATTCTTAAAAAAAATATAACCAAATTAATTAATAAAATTATATGCATCTTTAAACACAAAAAATTATTTTTTTCATTTAAAAATAAAATAATTAAACTAAAAATTCATAAAGTCAAAATTACTATTATAAAAGAATAAACCCTTATTCCTATTCCTACTCTAATTATTCTAAAATCAACTATTATATAATATTTTATAAATAATTTTATAATTATTAATATTATAATACTACTAATAAAATTTTTTAATAAATATATATCTAAGTTAATAAATAAAATAAATAATATAAATAATAATACAAAAATTTCTGTTATCATTTTAAATTTAAAACCCTTATTCTCTGAGATCCATAATTATGAACTATTCTAATTATTAATGAGATACCAACTACACTCTCACAAACTCCTATTACCAATAAATATAAAAATATTCACTCAAAATAAAATTCAACCCCAATAAATAAAAGTATAAATAAGTAAAATATTAATATAAACTCTAACCTAATTAATAATATTAAAAAATTTTTTATATAAATAAAAATCATTAATATAATTAATAAAACTATAATTAAAAAATAATTATATAAATAAATAAATTTAGCTAAATAGTTTAAAATAAAACATTAATCTTGTAAATTAAATATAAATAATTTTTTTAGCTTAAATTTCAAGATAATTATACTTTAATAACTTTAATCCCCAAAATTAATATTTTTATAAACTATATCTTGTAAAATGAATAGTCCTCATGAAATTATATTAAAATTCTTATTTCTATTAATTATATTTATTATTATCTTTATTATTTTTAACAAAAATATTTCACCATTAAATCTAATAATAATTTTATTAATGTTTACTATTATTATTTTATTAATAAATTATTTAATTAACCAAAAATCTTTATATTGTTTTATAATCTTTATTTCAATAATTAGAGGTAATATAATTATATTCTTATATTTTACAAGCCTAATTAATAATTATTATAATAAATCATTCAAATCTATTACTAACTATCTTTTTATATTTAAAATTTTATTAATTTTAATCTCAATCATTTATTTTTTAACCCCAACCTTAAAAATAAAATATAATTCATTTACTATAATATCTATATTTAAAATTTATACTTACCCATTATATTTTATTACTTTAATAATAATTTTATATTTATTATTAACTCTTTTATTTTCAATAAAAATCTGTTTATTTAAATATAAACCTCTTCGAAAAATTTATAATTAATGAAATTTTCTAAATTAATAAAATCTAATAATTTATTAATAATTTTTAATAACTCACTTAATAAATTACCAACCCCAATAAATATTAACTCATGATGAAATTTTGGATCAATTTTAGGACTTTTCTTAATAATTCAAATTATTTCTGGATTATTTTTATCCATACATTATTGCCCTAATATCAATTATGCATTTCATAGAACTATTCATATTATAAAAAATGTAAAATTAGGCTGATGAATTCGATTAATTCATATAAATGGAGCATCATTTTTTTTTATTATAATATTTATTCATATCGCCCGAGGAATCTACTATCATTCTTTTAAATTAATTCAAGTATGATCAATTGGAGTAATTATCTTTATTATATCTATAGCAACTGCATTTTTAGGCTATGTTTTACCTTGAGGACAAATATCATTCTGAGGTGCTACAGTAATTACAAATCTTTTATCGGCTATCCCATACTTTGGAAAAATTTTAGTAGAATGAATCTGAGGAGGATTCTCAATTAATAATGCAACTTTAAACCGTTTTTATTCATTTCATTTTATTTTACCATTTATTATTTTATTTCTAGTTATTATTCATTTATATTTTTTACATAATTCAGGTTCTAACAATCCTATAGGATCAATAAATAAATATTATATTACATATTTTACCCCTTATTTTTTAATTAAAGATATTTTTGGTTACACTATAATTATTTTTATTTTTTTAATTGTAACTTTGATTTCTCCTTATTCTTTAAGAGACCCAGATAATTTTATTATAGCTAACCCAATAATTACTCCAGAACATATTAAACCTGAGTGATACTTTCTTTTTGCTTACACAATTCTACGGATTATTCCTAATAAATTCGGAGGAGTTTTAGGCCTATTCTCTTCTATTTTAATTTTATTATTTATGCCATTTTTAAATAACAATAATTTAACCTCAAGAAAATTTTATTTTTTAGGAAAAATTTCATTTTGAATCTTCATTTTATCATTTATTATATTAACTTGACTAGGAGGTCAATTAATTGAAATACCATTCATTAATTTAAGAATTTTATTTACAATCATTTATTTTTCATTTTTTTTTTTATCCCCCTTATTAAATTATTTATGAGATAAATTAATTTATTAAGTTAATAAGCTTTAAAGCAAATATTTTGAAAATATTAATTAAGATATAATTATATCTATTAACTTAAATTTATATAAATTATTATTTCTTTTACCCCTAAAATAAATAATATATATATTAAAGATAAAGATAAAAATTTCTTTCAACATATATATATCAATTCATCATAACGAATCCGAGGTAAAACTCCTCGAATTCAAATAACAAAAAATATATGAAATAATATAATTAATACAAATTTAATGTTCAATAAATTAACACCTATAAATATAACTGTTATTAAAACTCTTATAAAAATAATATTTAAATATTCAGATATAAAAATTAAAGCAAATATCCCCCTAAAATATTCAGTATTAAACCCCGAAACTAATTCAGATTCACCTTCAACTAAATCAAAAGGAGTTCGATTTAATTCAATTAATATTCTTACTATAAACATTAAATAAATAGGATAAACTATTAATAAAAACTTAATATTTACTTGAAATTTTAAAAATCTTAAAAAAGAAAATCTCTCAGTTAATAAAATTAAATTAAAAATAATTAAAAATAATCTTACCTCATAAGAAATAGATTGAGCTACAGATCGTATAGCCCCCAATATAGAATAATTTGAATTAGAAGCCCACCCTCCTAATATTACTGGAAAAACTCCTACTCTTATAATTATTAAAATAAAAATAATTCCTATATTTATATGATAGATATTAATATAAAAAGGATAAACTAATCATAATATTATAGATAATATCAAAGATAACACAGGTATCAATATATAATAATTTAAATTAACCTTATCTAAAAAAAATATTTCTTTATTTAATAATTTAACCACATCTCTAAAAGGCTGAAATAGCCCTAAAAATAATACTTTAACAGGACCTTTACGATTTTGAATGTACCCTAAAACTTTTCGTTCAAACAATGTTAAAAAAGCTATTCTAATCAATACTATTAAAATTAAAATTACTAAATAAATCAAATTTAATACTATATTAAATTTTAATATATAAATTATTATCTATATAATAAATTTATATATAATTAAATTCTAAATTTAATGCACTAATTCTGCCAAAATAATAAATTATATTTAAATATTTATTTATAATTGAAATTTAAATTTTAAAAATAATTAGTCCTTTCGTACAAAAATATCTTAATTAATTAAAGATAGAAACCGATCTGGCTTACACCGATCTGAACTCAAATCATGTAAGATTTTATAAGTCGAACAGACTTAATTTTTAAACTTCTGCATTTAAAATTTATCTTAATTCAACATCGAGGTCACAAACATCTTTATAAATATGATCTTCCTAAAGATATAATGCTGTTATCCCTAAGGTAATTTTTCTAATATTTCTTATAAAAATTTCATATTACTTACATTAATTTATGATTATAATTTTTAAAGTTTATTAAATTTAAATATCACCCCAATAAAATAATTTATTTAAATTATTAATTAATTAATATATATATATATATATATAACAAATTTAATTATAAAACTATTAATCTTAAATAAAATATAAAATTCTATAGGGTCTTATCGTCCCTTAAAAAAATTTAAGCATTTTTACTTAAATTTTAAATTAATTTATTAATATTGAAACAGCCTATATTTCATCCCCCCTTTCATTCTAGCCTTTAATTAAAAGACAAATGATTATGCTACCTTTGTACAGTCAATATACTGCAGCTATTTAAAATTTCATGGAGCAGGGGAAACCTTAAATAATTAAACAAAAAGACATGTTTTTGATAAACAGGTGAATATAATTTTTGCCAAGTTATTTAATATTATATACATAATATATATATATATACATATTATATTATAATAAATTTATATTTATTATATTTAAATTACTAATATAATCATTATTTCAATGACATAAATATTTTAATCATAATTTTTTATAATTTATTTATATTCTTAATTACTTAATCTTTATATATATATATATATATATATATATATATATATATATATATATATATATATATAAATTATTAAATTTTCTTAATAATTTATTAAATTTTACAATTAATTATATTATTAAAATAAATAAAATTATACTCTTAATTTAAAGTTTATCCCTTAAATTATTTATATTTACTAAATATATATATATATATATATATATATATAAATAATAATAAATATATGAATTAAATTCATTTCTAAAAAAACTAGATATTTAAAAATTCGAATTACATTTCACATCAAATTAAATATTTATAATTTTTATGCCACAAAAAAAATTTTATTTAATTAGCTCATTTTTATTCGAGATTTATATACAATTATATTTTAAATTTTAATCACCCCTAATACAAAAGGTACAAAATTAAATTATACTTTTTAAAATTTCCATTAATTTCTCTCACAATACTTACCCCTATAAAAAAATTAATTTATTCATAAATAATTACTATAAAAAAAAATTTATTAAATAATTTTTTTTACTATATATATATATATATATATATATATATATATATATATATATATATATATATATATATATATATATATATATATATATATATGTATATATATAAATTCACACTATTAAATTTTAATAACTTAATATAAAATTTCAAAATTTATTTTTAATCTTCTCAATGTAAGTGAAAAATTTTTAGTTAAACTAAAATTTTACTAAAAACATTTTCCAATACTTTTACTATGTTACGACTTATTCCATTTATAATGAAAGTGACGGGCAATTTGTACACTAAATAAAACTAATTTCAACCCTACTAATTTATTGAATTTACTTTTAAATCCTATTTTAATTAAATATTAAAATTTAACTTAAAAAATTATAAATTTAATGTAACTCATTATACCTTAAATAAACTACATTTTGATTTGAATTATTATCATAATATTATATATATATATATATATATATATATATATATATAATATTATAATATTTTAAAAATAAAATTTTTATAAAATTTTTAAACAACAATACATAAATTTTAAATTTTAAGTAATTCTTAACGTGGAATATCAATTTAATAAACAAGTTCCTCTAAAAAGTATATAAAGCCGCCATAATATTTAATTTTAATGATTTACATTTAATATTTAATTATTATCTTAATTAAATTAATAATAGGGTATCTAATCCTAGTTTTTAAATAAAATCTATTAAAAACTTATTTACTCAATATTAAAAATACTATTATTTTATATTTCACCAAAAAAATAAACATATATTTAATTTAAATAAAATTTTTACTAATTCCAAAAATTAATTTATAATAATAGTTTAACCGCTGATGCTGGCACTAAATTTACCACTATTTATTTTAAATTTCTTATTCAAACTCTCATTTATTTATAAAATTAATCTTCACTAATATATATATATATATATATATATATATATATATATATATATAATACCCCATAAATTTTTTAAATCAATAAAATATTTATTAATTTTTATTTATAAACAAATTTTAATAATTAATTTTTAAACTATAATTAAATTTAATATATATATATATATATATATATATATATATATCTCAAATTATACAAAAATTTAATAATATTATAAAATTCAATATTATTAACCTTTCAAGTTCCATAAAAATTTTATAAAAATTTTATAGTAACATAAAATTACCTCAAATAACATAGAAATTTTAAATTTTAATAAAAATTTCATAATAATATAAAATTTACCTCTCAAATAATATAGAAATTTTAAATTTTAATAAAAATTTCATAATAATATAAAATTTACCTCTCAAATAATATAAAAATTTTAAATTTTAATGAAAATTTCATAATAATTAAAATTTACTATATTAGCCTCTTAAATAATATAGAAATTTTAAATTTTAATAAAAATTTTATAATAATATAAAATTTGCCTCTCAAATAATATAAAAATTTTAAATTTTAATGAAAATTTCATAATAATTAAAAATTACTATATTAAGCCTCTCAAATGATATAAAAATTTTAAATTTTAATGAAAATTTCATATTAATATAAAATTGCCTCTCAAATAATATAGAAATTTTAAATTTTAATAAAAATTTCATAATAATTAAAAATTTACTATATTAACCTCTCAAATAATATAAAAATTTTAAATTTTAATGAAAATTTCATATTAATATAAAATTGCCTCTCAAATAATATAAAAATTCTAAATTTTAATAAATTTCATAATAATTAAAATTTGCCTCTCAAATAATATAGAAAGTTTAAATTTTAATAAAAATTTCATAATAATTAAAAATTTACTATATTAACCTCTCAAATAATATAAAAATTTTAAATTTTAATAAAAATTTCATAATAATTAAAAATTTGCTATACTAACCTCTCAAATAATATAAAAATTTTAAATTTTAATGAAAATTTTATATAAATATAAAATTGCCTCTCAAATAATATAGAAATTTTAAATTTTAATAAAAATTTCATAATAATTAAAAATTTACTATATTAATCTCTCAAATAATATAGAAATTTTAAATTTTAATAAAAATTTCATAATAATTAAAATTTACCTCTCAAATAATATAGAAATTTTAAATTTTAATAAAAATTTCATAATAATTAAAAATTTACTATATTAACCTCTCAAATAATATAAAAATTTTAAATTTTAATGAAAATTTCATATAAATATAAAATTGCCTCTCAAATAATATAGAAATTTTAAATTTTAATAAAAATTTCATAATAATTAAAAATTTACTATATTAAGCCTCTCAAATATATATAAATAGATTTATATGTTTATATTTGTGTGTATATATATAGGTAATTATGATTATATTAAATCTTATTAAAATGGATAATAACTAGTTTAACTCTAGGGTATATTTATAAATGTATTCATAGTACAATAGATGCTGATTTTATATTAAAATATTTAGTATACCTTTAAATTATTAATGTTCTGAGGAGTAATCTAAGGATTTAGTTAAATGTATATATTTAACCTAGATCTATTAGGAATAATTAAATTTAATTAGATATATATAAATAATTTATATATATATAAATATTACATATATAAATAATTTATATATATATAAATATTGTATATATATAAATTTATTAGGAATATTTAAATTTATATATATATATACATATATATATATAAATAATTTATATATATATATATACATATATATATATAAATAATTTATATATATATATATATACGTATATTATTTATTTATTTATAAAAAAATTTTACATTAATAAAAATCCTTAGTATTATACTAAATTTAAGTAATTTTTTTTTTTTTAAGGAGACTTAAAATTTTTATATTAATAACTTTACTTATCCATTAACTTCACTAAATAATATATTTTTTGAGAAAAAACCTGACACTTTATTTGTATGTAAAACCTAAAAATTTATATTCTTACATTTTTAAATTTATAAATTATACCTCTTTTTTATAATCTAATTTTAATTTTTTATTAAATTTCCTCTAAAAATAAATTTTAATATTATAATTTTATTAATTTAACTAAAATTTTATAATAATCTTAAAATTTCTCTCAATTTTAAATTTATTATAAAAATTTTCCTCAAAATAATTTTTTATACTACAAATTTTTAATTTTAACTAAAATCCTATAATAATTTAAAATATCTCTCAATTTTAAATTTACTATTAAAATTTCCTTTAAAAATAAATTTTAATACTATAATTTTATTAATTTAACTAAAATTCTATAATAATTTTAAAATTTCTCTCAATTTTAAATTTATTATAAAAATTTTTCTCAAAATAAATTTTAATATTACAAATTTTTTAATTTTAGTTAAAATTCTATAATAATTTAAAATTTCTCTCAATTTTAAATTTACTATAAAAATTTTTATTAAAATAAATTTTAATATTATAATTTTATTGATTTAACTAAAATTTTATAATAATCTTAAAATTTCTCTCAATTTTAAATTTACTATAAAAATTCTTCTCAAAATAAATTTTAATGTAACAAATTTTTTTATTTTAACTAAAATCCTATAATAATTTAAAATATCTCTCAATTTTAAATTTATTATTAAATTTCCTTTTAAAATAAATTTTAATACTATAATTTTATTAATTTAACTAAAATTCTATAATAATTTTAAAATTTCTCTCAATTTTAAATTTACTATAAAAATTTTTCTCAAAATAAATTTCAATATTACAAATTTTTTAATTTTAATTAAAATTCTATAATAATCTTAAAATTTCTCTCAATTTTAAATTTATTATAAAAATTTTCCTCAAAATAATTTTTTATACTACAAATTTTTAATTTTAACTGAAATTCTATAATAATTAAAAATATCTCTCAATTTTAAATTTACTATTAAATTCCCTTTAAAAATAAATTTTAATATAATAATTTTATTAATTTAACTGAAATTTTATAATAATCTTAAAATTTCTCTCAATTTTAAATTTATTATAAAAATTTTCCTCAAAATAATTTTTTATACTACAAATTTTTAATTTTAACTGAAATTCTATAATAATTAAAAATGTCTCTCAATTTTAAATTTACTATTAAATTTCCTTTAAAAATAAATTTTAATACAATAATTTTATTAATTTAACTGAAATTTTATAATAATCTTAAAATTTCTCTCAATTTTAAATTTATTATAAAAATTTTTCTCAAAATAAATTTTAATATTACAAATTTTTTAATTTTAGTTAAAATTCTATAATAATTTAAAATTTCTCTCAATTTTAAATTTACTATAAAAATTTTTATTAAAATAAATTTTAATATTATAATTTTATTAATTTAACTAAAATTTTATAGTAATTTTAAATTTCTCTCAATTTTAAATTTACTATAAAAATTCTTCCCAAAATAAATTTTAATATAACAAATTTTTTTATTTTAACTGAAATCCTATAATAATTTAAAATGTCTCTCAATTTTAAATTTACTATTAAATTTCCTTTTAAAATAAATTTTAATACTATAATTTTATTAATTTAACTGAAATTCTATAATAATTTTAAAATTTCTCTCAATTTTAAATTTACTATAAAAATTTTTCTCAAAATAAATTTCAATATTACAAATTTTTTAATTTTAGTTAAAATTCTATAATAATTTAAAATTTCTCTCAATTTTAAATTTACTATAAAAATTTTTCTCAAAATAAATTTTAATATTATAAATTTTTTAATTTTAGTTAAAATTCTATAATAATTTAAAATTTCTCTCAATTTTAAATTTACTATAGAAATTTTTATTAAAATAAATTTTAATACTATAATTTTATTAATTTAACTAAAATTCTATAATAATTTTAAAATTTCTCTCAATTTTAAATTTACTATAAAAATTTTTCTCAAAATAAATTTCAATATTACAAATTTTTTAATTTTAATTAAAATTCTATAATAATCTTAAAATTTCTCTCAATTTTAAATTTACTATTAAATTCCCTTTAAAAATAAATTTTAATATAATAATTTTATTAATTTAACTGAAATTTTATAATAATCTTAAAATTTCTCTCAATTTTAAATTTATTATAAAAATTTTTCTCAAAATAAATTTTAATATTACAAATTTTTTAATTTTAGTTAAAATTCTATAATAATTTAAAATTTTCCTCAATTTTAAATTTATTATAAAAATTTTTATTAAAATAAATTTTAATATTATAATTTTATTGATTTAACTAAAATTTTATAATAATCTTAAAATTTCTCTCAATTTTAAATTTACTATAAAAATTTTTCTCAGAATAAATTTCAATATTACAAATTTTTTAATTTTAATTAAAATTCTATAATAATTTAAAATTTCTCTCAATTTTAAATTTATTATAAAAATTTTCCTCAAAATAATTTTTTATACTACAAATTTTTAATTTTAACTGAAATTCTATAATAATTAAAAATGTCTCTCAATTTTAAATTTACTATTAAATTTCCTTTAAAAATAAATTTTAATACAATAATTTTATTAATTTAACTGAAATTTTATAATAATCTTAAAATTTCTCTCAATTTTAAATTTATTATAAAAATTTTTCTCAAAATAAATTTTAATATTACAAATTTTTTAATTTTAATTAAAATTCTATAATAATTTAAAATTTCTCTCAATTTTAAATTTATTATAAAAATTTTTATTAAAATAAATTTTAATATTATAATTTTATTAATTTAACTAAAATTTTATAGTAATTTTAAATTTACTATAAAAATTCTTCTAAAAATAAATTTTAATATAACAAATTTTTTTATTTTAACTAAAATCCTATAATAATTTAAAATGCCTCTCAATTTTAAATTTACTATTAAATTTCCTTTTAAAATAAATTTTAATACTATAATTTTATTAATTTAACTGAAATTCTATAATAATTTTAAAATTTCTCTCAATTTTAAATTTACTATAAAAATTTTTCTCAAAATAAATTTCAATATTACAAATTTTTTAATTTTAGTTAAAATTCTATAATAATTTAAAATTTCTCTCAATTTTAAATTTACTATAGAAATTTTTCTCAAAATAAATTTTAATATTACAAATTTTTTAATTTTAGTTAAAATTCTATAATAATTTAAAATTTCTCTCAATTTTAAATTTACTATAGAAATTTTTATTAAAATAAATTTTAATATTATAATTTTATTAATTTAACTAAAATTTTATAGTAATCTTAAAATTTCTCTCAATTTTAAATTTACTATAAAAATTATTCTCAAAATAAATTTTAATATAACAAATTTTTTTATTTTAACTAAAATCCTATAATAATTTAAAATATCTCTCAATTTTAAATTTATTATTAAATTTCCTTTTAAAATAAATTTTAATACTATAATTTTATTAATTTAACTAAAATTCTATAATAATTTTAAAATTTCTCTCAATTTTAAATTTACTATAAAAATTTTTCTCAAAATAAATTTTAATATTACAAATTTTTTAATTTTAGTTAAAATTCTATAATAATTTAAAATTTCTCTCAATTTTAAATTTACTATAGAAATTTTTATTAAAATAAATTTTAATATTACAAATTTTTTAATTTTAGTTAAAATTCTATAATAATTTAAAATTTCTCTCAATTTTAAATTTACTATAAAAATTTTTATTAAAATAAATTTTAATATTATAATTTTATTAATTTAACTAAAATTTTATAGTAATCTTAAAATTTCTCTCAATTTTAAATTTACTATAAAAATTATTCTCAAAATAAATTTTAATATAACAAATTTTTTTATTTTAACTAAAATCCTATAATAATTTAAAATATCTCTCAATTTTAAATTTATTATTAAATTTCCTTTTAAAATAAATTTTAATACTATAATTTTATTAATTTAACTAAAATTCTATAATAATTTTAAAATTTCTCTCAATTTTAAATTTACTATAAAAATTTTTCTCAAAATAAATTTTAATATAACAAATTTTTTTATTTTAACTAAAATCCTATAATAATTTAAAATATCTCTCAATTTTAAATTTATTATAAAAATTTTCCTCAAAATAATTTTTTATACTACAAATTTTTAATTTTAACTGAAATTCTATAATAATTAAAAATATCTCTCAATTTTAAATTTACTATTAAATTCCCTTTAAAAATAAATTTTAATATAATAATTTTATTAATTTAACTGAAATTTTATAATAATCTTAAAATTTCTCTCAATTTTAAATTTATTATAAAAATTTTTCTCAAAATAAATTTTAATATAACAAATTTTTTAATTTTAGTTAAAATTCTATAATAATTTAAAATTTCTCTCAATTTTAAATTTACTATAAAAATTTTTATTAAAATAAATTTTAATTTTATAATTTTATTAATTTAACTAAAATTTTATAGTAATTTTAAAATTTCTCTTAATTTTAAATTTACTATAAAAATTCTTCTCAAAATAAATTTTAATATAATAAATTTTTTATTTTAACTGAAATCCTATAATAATTTAAAATATCTCTCAATTTTAAATTTACTATTAAATTTCCTTTTAAAATAAATTTTAATACTATAATTTTATTAATTTAACTGAAATTCTATAATAATTTTAAAATTTCTCTCAATTTTAAATTTAATATAAAAATTTTTCTCAAAATAAATTTCAATATTACAAATTTTTTAATTTTAGTTAAAATTCTACAATAATTTAAAATTTCTCTCAATTTTAAATTTACTATAAAAATTTTTCTCAAAATAAATTTTAATATTACAAATTTTTTAATTTTAATTGAAATTCTATAATAATTTAAAATATCTCTCAATTTTAAATTTACTATAAAAATTTTTATTAAAATAAATTTTAATATTATAATTTTATTAATTTAACTAAAATTTTATAATAATCTTAAAATTTCTCTCAATTTTAAATTTACTATAAAAATTCTTCTCAAAATAAATTTTAATATAATAAATTTTTTATTTTAACTGAAATCCTATAATAATTTAAAATGTCTCAATTTTAAATTTACTATTAAATTTCCTTTTAAAATAAATTTTAATACTATAATTTTATTAATTTAACTGAAATTCTATAATAATTTTAAAATTTCTCTCAATTTTAAATTTACTATAAAAATTTTTATTAAAATAAATTTTAATATTATAATTTTATTGATTTAACTAAAATTTTATAATAATCTTAAAATTTCTCTCAATTTTAAATTTACTATAAAAATTCTTCTCAAAATAAATTTTAATGTAACAAATTTTTTTATTTTAACTAAAATCCTATAATAATTTAAAATATCTCTCAATTTTAAATTTATTATTAAATTTCCTTTTAAAATAAATTTTAATACTATAATTTTATTAATTTAACTAAAATTCTATAATAATTTTAAAATTTCTCTCAATTTTAAATTTACTATAAAAATTTTTCTCAAAATAAATTTCAATATTACAAATTTTTTAATTTTAATTAAAATTCTATAATAATTTAAAATTTCTCTCAATTTTAAATTTATTATAAAAATTTTCCTCAAAATAATTTTTTATACTACAAATTTTTAATTTTAACTGAAATTCTATAATAATTAAAAATGTCTCTCAATTTTAAATTTACTATTAAATTTCCTTTAAAAATAAATTTTAATACAATAATTTTATTAATTTAACTGAAATTTTATAATAATCTTAAAATTTCTCTCAATTTTAAATTTATTATAAAAATTTTTTTCAAAATAAATTTTAATATTACAAATTTTTTAATTTTAGTTAAAATTCTATAATAATTTAAAATTTCTCTCAATTTTAAATTTACTATAAAAATTTTTATTAAAATAAATTTTAATATTATAATTTTATTAATTTAACTAAAATTTTATAGTAATTTTAAATTTCTCTCAATTTTAAATTTACTATAAAAATTCTTCTCAAAATAAATTTTAATATAATAAATTTTTTATTTTAACTGGAATCCTATAATAATTTAAAATGTCTCTCAATTTTAAATTTACTATTAAATTTCCTTTTAAAATAAATTTTAATACTATAATTTTATTAATTTAACTGAAATTCTATAATAATTTTAAAATTTCTCTCAATTTTAAATTTACTATAAAAATTTTTCTCAAAATAAATTTCAATATTACAAATTTTTTAATTTTAGTTAAAATTCTATAATAATTTAAAATTTCTCTCAATTTTAAATTTACTATAAAAATTTTTATTAAAATAAATTTTAATATTATAATTTTATTAATTTAACTAAAATTTTATAATAATCTTAAAATTTCTCTCAATTTTAAATTTACTATAAAAATTATTCTCAAAATAAATTTTAATATAACAAATTTTTTTATTTTAACTAAAATCCTATAATAATTTAAAATATCTCTCAATTTTAAATTTATTATTAAATTTCCTTTTAAAATAAATTTTAATACTATAATTTTATTAATTTAACTAAAATTCTATAATAATTTTAAAATTTCTCTCAATTTTAAATTTATTATAAAAATTTTTCTCAAAATAAATTTTAATATTACAAATTTTTTAATTTTAGTTAAAATTCTATAATAATTTAAAATTTCTCTCAATTTTAAATTTATTATAAAAATTTTCCTCAAAATAATTTTTTTATACTACAAATTTTTAATTTTAACTGAAATTCTATAATAATTAAAAATATCTCTCAATTTTAAATTTACTATTAAATTCTCTTTTAAAATAAATTTTAATATAATAATTTTATTAATTTAACTGAAATTTTATAATAATCTTAAAATTTCTCTCAATTTTAAATTTATTATAAAAATTTTTCTCAAAATAAATTTTAATATGACAAATTTTTTAATTTTAGTTAAAATTCTATAATAATTTAAAATTTCTCTCAATTTTAAATTTACTATAAAAATTTTTATTAAAATAAATTTTAATATTATAATTTTATTAATTTAACTAAAATTTTATAGTAATTTTAAAATTTCTCTTAATTTTAAATTTACTATAAAAATTCTTCTCAAAATAAATTTTAATATAATAAATTTTTTATTTTAACTGAAATCCTATAATAATTTAAAATGTCTCAATTTTAAATTTACTATTAAATTTCCTTTTAAAATAAATTTTAATACTATAATTTTATTAATTTAACTGAAATTCTATAATAATTTTAAAATTTCCCTCAATTTTAAATTTACTATAAAAATTTTTCTCAAAATAAATTTCAATATTACAAATTTTTTAATTTTAATTAAAATTCTATAATAATTTAAAATTTCTCTCAATTTTAAATTTACTATGGAAATTTTTCTCAAAATAAATTTTAATATTACAAATTTTTTAATTTTAGTTGAAATTCTATAATAATTTAAAATATCTCTCAATTTTAAATTTACTATAAAAATTTTTATTAAAATAAATTTTAATATTATAATTTTATTAATTTAACTAAAATTTTATAATAATCTTAAAATTTCTCTCAATTTTAAATTTACTATAAAAATTCTTCTCAAAATAAATTTTAATATAATAAATTTTTATTTTAACTGAAATTCTATAATAATATAAAATGTCTCAATTTTAAATTTACTATTAAATTTCCTTTTAAAATAAATTTTAATACTATAATTTTATTAATTTAACTGAAATTCTATAATAATTTTAAAATTTCTCTCAATTTTAAATTTACTATAAAAATTTTTATTTAAATAAATTTTAATATTATAATTTTATTAATTTAACTAAAATTTTATAATAATCCTAAAATTTCTCTCAATTTTAAATTTACTATAAAAATTTTTATTAAAATAAATTTTAATATAACAAATTTTTTATTTTAACTGAAATCCTATAATAATTTAAAATGTCTCTCAATTTTAAATTTATTATTAAATTCCCTTTAAAAATAAATTTTAATACTATAATTTTATTAATTTAACTGAAATTCTATAATAATTTTAAAATTTCTCTCAATTTTAAATTTACTATTAAATTTCCTTTAAAAATAAATTTTAATATTATAATTTTATTAATTTAACTGAAATTCCATAATAATTTTAAAATTTCTCTCAATTTTAAATTTATTATAAAAATTTTTCTCAAAATAAATTTTATTACAAATTTTTTAATTTTAGTTAAAATTCTATAATAATTTAAAATTTCTCTTAATTTTAAATTTATTATAGAAATTTTTATTAAAATAAATTTTAATATTACAAATTTTTTAACTTTAATTGAAATTATATAATAATTTAAAATTTCCTTCAATTTTAAATTTACTATAAAAATTTTTCTTAAAATAAATTTTAATATTACAAATTTTTAATTTTAACTAAAATTCTATAATAATTTAAAATATCTCTCAATTTTAAATTTACTATAGAAATTTTTATTAAAATAAATTTTAATATTACAAATTTTTTAATTTTAATTGAAATTCTATAATAATTTAAAATTTCTCTCAATTTTAAATTTACTATAGAAATTCTTCTTCTCAAAATAAATTTTAATATTACAAATTTTTTAATTTTAATTGAAATTCTATAATAATTTAAATGTTTCTCTCAATTTTAAATTTACTATAGAAATTTTTATTAAAATAAATTTTAATATTATAATTTTATTAATTTAACTAAAATTTTATAATAATCTTAAAATTTCTCTCAATTTTAAATTTACTATAAAAATTCTTCTCAAAATAAATTTTAATATAACAAATTTTTTATTTTAACTGAAATCCTATAATAATTTAAAATGTCTCTCAATTTTAAATTTACTATTAAATTCCCTTTAAAAATAAATTTTAATACTATAATTTTATTAATTTAAATGAAATTCTATAATAATTTTAAAATCTCTCTCAATTTTAAATTTACTATTAAATTCCCTTTAAAAATAAATTTTAATACTATAATTTTATTAATTTAACTGAAATTCTATAATAATTTTAAAATCTCTCAATTTTAAATTTACTATTAAATTTCCTTTAAAAATAAATTTTAATATTATAATTTTATTAATTTAACTGAAATTCCATAATAATTTTAAAATTTCTCTCAATTTTAAATTTATTATAAAAATTTTTCTCAAAATAAATTTTATTACAAATTTTTTAATTTTAATTAAAATTCTATAATAATTTAAAATTTCTCTTAATTTTAAATTTATTATAGAAATTTTTATTAAAATAAATTTTAATATTACAAATTTTTTAACTTTAATTGAAATTATATAATAATTTAAAATTTCTTTCAATTTTAAATTTACTATAAAAATTTTTCTTAAAATAAATTTTAATATTACAAATTTTTAATTTTAACTAAAGTTCTATAGTAATTTAAAATATCTCTCAATTTTAAATTTACTATAAAAATTTTTATTAAAATAAATTT
The DNA here is from genome assembly GCA_933228785.1 of Lasioglossum pauxillum. Classification (NCBI taxonomy): domain Eukaryota; kingdom Metazoa; phylum Arthropoda; class Insecta; order Hymenoptera; family Halictidae; genus Lasioglossum; species Lasioglossum pauxillum. The sequence continues at coordinate 7,704 of OW121708.1, read as the reverse complement.
TAATATTACAAATTTTTTAATTTTAATTGAAATTCTATAATAATTTAAAATTTCTCTCAATTTTAAATTTACTATAGAAATCTTCTCAAAATAAATTTTAATATTACAAATTTTTTAATTTTAATTGAAATTCTATAATAATTTAAATGTTTCTCTCAATTTTAAATTTACTATAGAAATTTTTATTAAAATAAATTTTAATATTATAATTTTATTAATTTAACTAAAATTTTATAATAATCTTAAAATTTCTCTCAATTTTAAATTTACTATAAAAATTCTTCTCAAAATAAATTTTAATATAACAAATTTTTATTTTAACTGAAATCCTATAATATAATTTAAAATATCATCTCTCAATTTTAAATTATTATAGAATTTTAACTGAAATTCTATAATAATTTTAAAATTTCCCTCAATTTTAAATTTACTATAAAAATTTTTCTCAAAATAAATTTCAATATTACAAATTTTTTAATTTTAATTAATAATTATATAGTAATTTAAAATTTACCTAAACTTTAAATTTTATAAAAATTTCTATTAAAATTATTCAATTAAAACTCTATAATAATAATTTTAAAATTTCAATTTTAAATTAAAATCCAAAAATAAGTTTTAATAGCATATTTTAATATATATATATATATATATAAATAAGCTAAATTAAGCTATTAGGTTCATACCCTAATTATAGAAAAATATCTTTTATATAAGTAAAATGCCTGAATAAAAGGATTATTTTGATATAATAAATATGTGATAAATTCACTTTTACTAAATTAAATTATATTTCTTAATTTAATTAATTCCTTAAAATTCAAAATTTTATATGCTAATTACACTTAATATATATATATATATATATATATATATATATATATATATAATTTAAATATAAATTTATATTATTAATTCTTAAATTAAAAAAATATTAATTAATTATAAATTAATTTATTAATTTATATTTTATTAATAATTATATCAATTATAGCTATAAATTCCTCTAATTTATTTATAATATGAATATTTCTAGAAATTTCATCAATATCCTTTGTAATCTTTTTAAATATTAATTCTATTAAATCTTACAGAATCTTATATTTCCTAATTTCTAGAATCTCATCAATATTAATCATATTTTCAATTTTAAATTTCTCACATTTACTAAAAATTAATTATTTATTAATATTTAGTCTTTGATTAAAATTAGGAATATTTCCATTAAATAATTGAATGAATTTTATAATAAAAAATATTAATTACACATCACTAATTCCTTTAATTACTTTAATAAAAATTATTCCAATACTAAGATTTATCTATTTCATTAAATTTAATTTTTATATTATAAATTTATTAATAATTATAACTTTACCTCCTATTATTCTTAGATTTAACACCTCTTCCTACCCAATATTAATAAATTATTCCTCAATATATAATATACCTTTAATAATTATTTTTAGTTACTTTAATTTATCTTTAATAATAACTTATTTATCTATTTATATAATAATTACTTTATACATTTTATTAATTCTTAATATATTTTCTGTATATTATAAAAATTCATTAAATTTAAATATATTAAATAATTATTTTTTTTTTAATTTATTAATATTCATATATGCCCAACTCCCCCCATTTTCCACATTTATTATAAAATGAAACTTAATTAACTATATTATAAAAATAAATTACAATTTAATTATTATCATAATTATAATAATTATTTATAGATTAATAATAACTTTCAATTATTTAAATTTCAATAATATTAATTACTATTTAACCCATATAAAAATTGGACATAAAATTAATTATACAAAAAAAATTAAATTTCATTTTATTCTTAATATTTCATTAATTAACTCAATATTAATATTTAATTATATTTTTATAGACTAAATTTATAATTAATCAAATAATATCTTTAAACTTGCAATTTAATATTTAAAATTAAACTATATAAACAAGATTTTAAGTTAAAAAAACTTAAAACCTTCAAAGTTTTAAATAAATATTAAAATTTATAATTATTTAAATCTTAATAAATAATATTAGAAAATTCAATTTCATTAATAAATTTACAATTTATTCCTTTTAATCAGGCATAATATTTATTTTAAAAAATGATTTTATTCAACAAACCATAAAAATATTGGTATATTATATTTCATTTTTGCTATATGAGCAGGAATAATTGGGGCTTCTTTAAGAATAATTATCCGAATAGAATTAAGTGCCCCCGGAAAATGAATTAATAATGATCAAATTTATAATACTATTATTACTTCTCATGCATTTATTATAATTTTTTTTATAGTTATACCTTTTATAATTGGAGGTTTTGGAAATTGATTAATTCCATTAATAATTGGAGCCCCAGACATAGCTTTCCCTCGAATAAATAATATAAGATTTTGATTACTTATTCCATCACTATTTATACTTTTAATAAGAAGAATTTTAGCATCTGGTTCAGGAACTGGATGAACTATTTACCCTCCTTTATCTTCTTCAACTTTTCACCCATCTATTTCTACAGATTGTACAATTTTTTCTTTACATATTGCTGGTATTTCATCTATCATAGGAGCTATTAATTTTATTGTATCAATTATATTAATAAAAAATATTTCTATTAATTATGATCAAATTCCTCTTTTCCCATGATCAGTAAAAATTACTGCTATCTTATTATTACTCTCTCTACCCGTTTTAGCCGGAGCTATTACTATACTTTTAACAGACCGAAATTTAAATACATCATTTTTTGATCCTTCTGGAGGAGGAGACCCTATTTTATATCAACATTTATTTTGATTTTTTGGACATCCAGAAGTATATATTTTAATTTTACCTGGATTTGGATTAATTTCCCATATTATTTTTAATGAAAGAGGAAAAAAAGAAATTTTTGGAAATTTAGGAATAATTTATGCTATATTAGGAATTGGATTTTTAGGATTTATTGTTTGAGCTCATCATATATTTACAGTAGGTATAGATGTAGATACTCGAGCATACTTTACATCTGCCACAATAATTATTGCTGTCCCAACCGGAATTAAAGTTTTTAGATGACTCGCTACATATTGCGGGTCAAAAATTATTTTAAACCCCTCAATTATCTGATCAATTGGATTTATTTTACTATTTACAATAGGAGGATTAACAGGAATTATATTATCAAATTCTTCAATTGATATTATACTTCACGATACTTATTATGTAATTGGTCATTTTCATTATGTTTTATCTATAGGAGCCGTATTTGCCATCATTGCAAGATTAATCCATTGATACCCAATTTTTACTGGTTTAACATTAAATAAAAAAATATTAAACATTCAATTTATTATAATATTTACAGGAGTAAATTTAACTTTTTTCCCTCAACATTTCTTAGGTTTAATAGGAATACCTCGACGATACTCAGATTATCCTGATGCATATTACTGCTGAAATATTATTTCATCAATTGGTTCATTAATTTCTTTTAATAGAATAATTATATTAATTTATATTATTTTAGAAAGACTTATTTCAAAACGAATAATTATATTTAAATATAACCAATCATCTTTAGAATGATTACAAAATCATCCTCCTTTATATCATTCATATAATGAATTACCTATTATTATAATTAAATTTTAATATGGCAGAATAGTGCAATGAATTTAAGCTTCATTTAAAAAATTTTTATAATTTTTATTAAAAATTAATTTAATTATATTTTATTTTTAATTTTAATTTTAATTTTATTTTTATTTTATTTTATTTAATTTTATTTAATTTTATTTAATTTTTAATCTATTTAATCTTAATCTATTTTTAATCTATTTTTAATCTATTTTTAATCTATTTTTATCTATTTTTATCTATTTTTATCTATTTTTATCTATTTTTATCTATTATCTATTATCTATTATCTATTTTTATCTATTTTTATCTATTTTATTTAATTTTATTTAATTTTATTTAATTTTATTTAATTTTATTTAATTTATTTTCTTTCCCTAGTTTTCTATTTATTTTTATATTTTTCTATTTTCTATATATATATATATATATATATATATATATATATTATTATATATATATATATTATTTATTTATTTATTTTTATTTAATTATTTAATTATTTAATTATTTAATTATTTAATTATTTAATTATTTAATTATTTAATTATTTAATTATTTAATTATTTAATTATTTAATTATTTAATTATTTAATTATTTAATTATTTAATTATTTAATTATTTAATTATTTAATTATTTAATTATTTAATTATTTAATTATTTAATTATTTAATTATTTAATTATTTAATTATTTAATTTATAAAAATAAATTTATCCCTGATTTTTATATCAAAAAATTTTTAATAAAATAATATAAAATATTGCTACATGAAATATATATTCTTTTCAAGACCCTAATTCCCCATTTGCAGATAACTTATACTATTTTTATAATTTTACAATAATTATTTTAATAATGATTATTATATCTACATTATATATATTAATTTTTATTCTAAATAATAAATTTCTAAATTTAAAATTATTAAAAAATCATAATATTGAAATTTTATGAACTATTACTCCTATAATTATACTATTAATTATTTCTATCCCCTCTTTAAAAACTTTATATTTTATTGATGAATTATGAAATCCTACTTATTTTTCAATTAAATCTATTGGACATCAATGATACTGAACATATGAGTACCCTGAATTTTCTAATATTAAATTTGATGCTTATGTAATTGATGCTATTGAAAACTTAAATCAATTTCGATTATTAGACGTAGATAATCGAGTTATTATTCCATTTAAAACCCCAATTCGTTTACTAGTAACTTCTATAGATGTAATTCATTCATGAACTATCCCTTCTATAGGAATCAAAATAGATGCTACACCAGGCCGAATTAACCAAATATCACTAATTTCATTACGTCCTGGTTTATATTTTGGGCAATGTTCAGAAATTTGTGGAGCATACCATAGTTTTATACCTATTGTAATTGAAAGAACTAACTATAAAAATTTTATTAATTGAATTAATAAAATAATTTAAAGAATTAGTTAAAAAATAACATTAAATTGTCATTTTAAAATTATTATAAAAAAATACTCTTTCATTAGATGTCTGAAAGAAAGAAATGGTCTCTTAAACCAAATTATAGTAGTTAATCACCTACTTCTAATGATTATTATTAAATAAATTCTTTTATCCCTCAAATAAGACCAATATATTGAACTTTATTATTAATTTATATAATATTAATTATATATATTTATATAACATTATTATATTTCACCCCTACTCTTAATCAATATAATAAGTTTTTTAAGAAATATACTAAAATTTCAAAAAAACTAATATTTTAAAATTTTATGATATTAAATTTATTTTCAATTTTTGACCCCTCAACAAATAATTTTATATCTTTAAATTGATTAGTAATATTTATTCCCTTATTTTTATTTAATTGATCATATTGACTATACCCTTCACGACTAAATATATTTTGATTTTTAATATATAATAAAATTTTTCAAGAATTTTTAAATCTCTCAAAAAAAAAAATTGCTTCTAATATTATTATTTTTTTAACAATTATAATATTATTTATAATATTAAATTTATTAAGATTAATACCTTATATTTTTACTCCATCTAGTCATATATCTATTAATCTTTCATTATCTCTATCATTATGAATTAGTTTCATATTATATGGGTGAATCATTAATACTAATAAAATATTTACTCATTTACTTCCAATAAATACTCCAGGGCTACTAATAATTTTTATAATTATAATTGAATCAATCAGAAATTTTATTCGACCATGAACTCTTGCTATTCGATTATCTGCAAATATATTAGCAGGACATCTTTTATTATCACTATTAGGTTCTACCTTAGAATCTATACCCTATATAATTTTATTATTTTTAATTCAAAATTTATTACTTTTATTAGAAATTTCAGTATCTATTATTCAAGCTTATGTATTTGCAATTTTAACTTTACTTTATTTTAATGAATCTAATTAATGAAAATTTCTCATAACCACCCTTTTCATTTAGTCACTATTAGCCCTTGACCTTTAATAACTTCCCTAAGAATTTTAAATATTCTATTAAGAGTAATTTACTGATTTAATTCTTCTAACCCTTATTTAATATTATTTAATTTATTTAATTTATTAATAATCTTATTTCAATGATGACGAGATGTAATTCGAGAAAGAACTATACAAGGGTATCATTCATTAAATGTTTTAAAATTATTAAAATTTGGAATAATTTTATTTATTATTTCAGAATTATTTTTCTTTATCTCATTTTTTTGAACATATTTACATTGTGCTATTACTCCAAATATTGAAGTTGGATCAATATGACCTCCTAAAAATATTGTTTCATTTAACCCTTATGATATCCCATTATTAAACTCTATTATTTTAATTTCTTCAGGATTTACAATTACATGAAGACATAATTTATTGTCAAATAACAAAAAAAAATCTACAACTCCTCTTATTTTTACTATTATTTTAGGAATTTATTTTTCATTAATTCAAATAATTGAATATTCAGAAGCTCCTTTTACTTTTAATGATGGAATTTTTGGATCAATTTTTTTTATAACTACTGGATTTCATGGCCTTCATGTAATATTAGGAATTATATTTTTATCCACAAGATTAATTCGTATAAATCTAAATCATTTTTCTAAAATTCATCATTTTCATTTTGAAGCTGCAACTTGATATTGACATTTTGTTGATATTATTTGATTAATTCTATATATCTTAATTTATTGATGAATATATTAATATATATATATATATATATATAGTATAAAAAAAAATACATTTAACTTCCAATTAAAAAATTTAATTAATAATAATATATATATTATAATATGTACAATATAATTTTATTTATAATTATTTCATTTATTATTTCCTTTTTAATTATTTTAATTAATTCTTTATTATCTATAATATTAAAAAAAGATCGAGAAAAAATTACACCATTTGAATGTGGATTTGACCCTATTACTAGAGCACGACTACCTTTTTCTATTCATTTTTATATTATAACCTTAATATTTTTAATTTTTGATGTAGAAATTATTCTAATTCTTCCTATTTTAAGATTATTAAATAATCTTTCTATAACTTCAATTTATACTTTACTTACTTTTTTAATAATTTTAATTTTTAGCCTTTGAATTGAATGACTTTGTAATTTATTTAAATGAATTTATTAAATTAATTTATATAAAGTAAAATTTTACATTTAATTTCGACTTAACCTTAGGGTATTTTAAATACCATATATAAAAGGATATTAGTTAAATAATAACATTAAAATTGCATTTTAAAATTAATATAATTATATCTTTTAATTGAAACCAAAATTTAGGTAAATTATTGTTAATAATTTTTTTGAAATTAATTTTTCCAATTAAAGAAATATTAATCTAAAAAAGAACTTCTAATTCTTTAAAAAATGATCAACATTTATATTTCTTTAATTTATATAGTTTAAAAAAAACATTATATTTTCAATATAAAATTAATAATTATAAATTTATAAATTTATTTAAAAATTTTTTTATTATCTTAATATTTTCAATATTATACTTTTTTTAAGCTATTTAAA
>CAKOFU010000026.1:15000-20654 GCA_933228785.1 Lasioglossum pauxillum | reverse complement strand
AACAATGTGACTGAAATAACAAATTATCCCATACGAATGCTACATGAAAATAATACATGTGATTTAAACCTAAAAAATTAAAATATAAACTTTCTAGTTTATTAAGAAGATACGAATAATACAGCATTAACATATTGTATTATATCAAACAAATACATGTTCTTTTATTGACAATTAAATGGTCAAAACGTGCATCCCAATAACCGCACAAATCCACAGACATGGTTCGAACGAAAAAAAAAAATATCGAACGTGAGGGAATCTCGTTAATACAAACACGCGCATCGCAAACATATTCGGGGAGGATGTAACTAACAGTACAGAACCAAAACTGACGCCCGCCGTTTACCCTCACGACCGATAGAACACGACTAGTACACGACGAAATATAACTCGGTAAATTATTTCTCAATAACTCCATAAACAGCTGGCGCTTTCATACTTGATATTTATTGTTCAAACGCTTTATTACACAATGTTCTGATATTTATACGTGTCCGAGAACGCCGGAAAGATAAGTTTACTCTTGGCGGTCGGAGCATTATTTCTCAATTAATGGAGCAATACGCGTCCGACATTTTTGAAACTCGAGAAATATTGATAGAACGCGGTATTGTACGCGTATATAACGACTAAAGTCGTCCGGGACGGCTGGGAAGAGAGTTCACTCTTGTCCGTCGGACTTAGAAATATTACGCTCGAGCTCCGCCGCGCGCCGAACCGACGCGCCCCGGCTCGTCGAACGATTCGACCGAGCGGCCGACTAATCGACACGCCCGGACATTATTCTCAATTTATACGAGAAATACTCATTCCAGCGCTCTCATACTTGATATTTATTGTTCAAACGCTTTATTACACAATGTTCTGATATTTATACGTGTCCGAGAACGCCGGAAAGATAAGTTTACTCTTGGCGGTCGGAGCATTATTTCTCAATTAATGGAGCAATACGCGTCCGACATTTTTGAAACTCGAGAAATATTGATAGAACGCGGTATTGTACGCGTATATAGCGACTAAAGTCGTCCGGGACGGCTGGGAAGAGAGTTCACTCTTGGCCGTCGGACTTAGAAATATTACGCTCGAGCTCCGCCGCGCGCCGAACCGACGCGCCCCGGCTCGTCGAACGATTCGACCGAGCGTCCGACTAATCGACACGCCCGGACATTATTCTCAATTTATACGAGAAATACTCATTCCAGCGCTCTCATACTTGATATTTACTGTTCAAACGCTTTATTACACAATGTTCTGATATTTATACGTGTCCGAGAACGCCGGAAAGATAAGTTTACTCTTGGCGGTCGGAGCATTATTTCTCAATTAATGGAGCAATACGCGTCCGACATTTTTGAAACTCGAGAAATATTGATAGAACGCGGTATTGTACGCGTATATAGCGACTAAAGTCGTCCGGGACGGCTGGGAAGAGAGTTCACTCTTGGCCGTCGGACTTAGAAATATTACGCTCGAGCTCCGCCGCGCGCCGAACCGACGCGCCCCGGCTCGTCGAACGATTCGACCGAGCGTCCGACTAATCGACACGCCCGGACATTATTCTCAATTTATACGAGAAATACTCATTCCAGCGCTCTCATACTTGATATTTATTGTTCAAACGCTTTATTACACAATGTTCTGATATTTATACGTGTCCGAGAACGCCGGAAAGATAAGTTTACTCTTGGCGGTCGGAGCATTATTTCTCAATTAATGGAGCAATACGCGTCCGACATTTTTGAAACTCGAGAAATATTGATAGAACGCGGTATTGTACGCGTATATAGCGACTAAAGTCGTCCGGGACGGCTGGGAAGAGAGTTCACTCTTGGCCGTCGGACTTAGAAATATTACGCTCGAGCTCCGCCGCGCGCCGAACCGACGCGCCCCGGCTCGTCGAACGATTCGACCGAGCGGCCGACTAATCGACACGCCCGGACATTATTCTCAATTTATACGAGAAATACTCATTCCAGCGCTCTCATACTTGATATTTATTGTTCAAACGCTTTATTACACAATGTTCTGATATTTATACGTGTCCGAGAACGCCGGAAAGATAAGTTTACTCTTGGCGGTCGGAGCATTATTTCTCAATAAATGGAGCAATACGCGTCCGACATTTTTGAAACTCGAGAAATATTGATAGAACGCGGTATTGTACGCGTATATAACGACTAAAGTCGTCCGGGACGGCTGGGAAGAGAGTTCACTCTTGTCCGTCGGACTTAGAAATATTACGCTCGAGCTCCGCCGCGCGCCGAACCGACGCGCCCCGGCTCGTCGAACGATTCGACCGAGCGGCCGACTAATCGACACGCCCGGACATTATTCTCAATTTATACGAGAAATACTCATTCCAGCGCTCTCATACTTGATATTTATTGTTCAAACGCTTTATTACACAATGTTCTGATATTTATACGTGTCCGAGAACGCCGGAAAGATAAGTTTACTCTTGGCGGTCGGAGCATTATTTCTCAATAAATGGAGCAATACGCGTCCGACATTTTTGAAACTCGAGAAATATTGATAGAACGCGGTATTGTACGCGTATATAACGACTAAAGTCGTCCGGGACGGCTGGGAAGAGAGTTCACTCTTGTCCGTCGGACTTAGAAATATTACGCTCGAGCTCCGCCGCGCGCCGAACCGACGCGCCCCGGCTCGTCGAACGATTCGACCGAGCGGCCGACTAATCGACACGCCCGGACATTATTCTCAATTTATACGAGAAATACTCATTCCAGCGCTCTCATACTTGATATTTATTGTTCAAACGCTTTATTACACAATGTTCTGATATTTATACGTGTCCGAGAACGCCGGAAAGATAAGTTTACTCTTGGCGGTCGGAGCATTATTTCTCAATAAATGGAGCAATACGCGTCCGACATTTTTGAAACTCGAGAAATATTGATAGAACGCGGTATTGTACGCGTATATAACGACTAAAGTCGTCCGGGACGGCTGGGAAGAGAGTTCACTCTTGTCCGTCGGACTTAGAAATATTACGCTCGAGCTCCGCCGCGCGCCGAACCGACGCGCCCCTTCTCGTCGAACGATTCGACCGAGCGGCCGACTAATCGACACGCCCGGACATTATTCTCAATTTATACGAGAAATACTCATTCCAGCGCTCTCATACTTGATATTTATTGTTCAAACGCTTTATTACACAATGTTCTGATATTTATACGTGTCCGAGAACGCCGGAAAGATAAGTTTACTCTAGGCGGTCGGAGCATTATTTCTCAATAAATGGAGCAATACGCGTCCGACATTTTTGAAACTCGAGAAATATTGATAGAACGCGGTATTGTACGCGTATATAGCGACTAAAGTCGTCCGGGACGGCTGGGAAGAGAGTTCACTCTTGTCCGTCGGACTTAGAAATATTACGCTCGAGCTCCGCCGCGCGCCGAACCGACGCGCCCCGGCTCGTCGAACGATTCGACCGAGCGTCCGACTAATCGACACGCCCGGACATTATTCTCAATTTATACGAGAAATACTCATTCCAGCGCTTTCATACTTGATATTTATTGTTCAAACGCTTTATTACACAATGTTCTGATATTTATACGTGTCCGAGAACGCCGGATAGATAAGTTTACTCTTGGCGGTCGGAGTTGGGAGTAATGCGCCCGGTCATTATTCTTAATTTATTCGATAAATATTCGTCCTAGATCTTTCATATTTGATATTTATTGTTAAAATGCATTATTATACAATGATCTGATATTTATAATTGTCTGGGAACGCTAGCAAAAAAGTTTACTCTTGGCGGTTGGACTTTGAAAAATTTCGCACGGTCGGAGTTGGAAGTAATGCGCCCGGTCATTATTCTTAATTTATTCGATAAATATTCGTCCTAGATCTTTCATATTTGATATTTATTGTTAAAATGCATTATTATACAATGATCTGATATTTATAATTGTCTGGGAACGCTAGCAAAAAAGTTTACTCTTGGCGGTTGGACTTTGAAAAATTTCGCACGGTCGGAGTTGGAAGTAATGCGCCCGGTCATTATTCTTAATTTATTCGATAAATATTCGTCCTAGAGCTTTCATATTTGATATTTATTGTTAAAATGCGTTATTATACAATGATCTAATATTTATAATTGTCTGGGAACGCTAGGAAAAAAGTTTACTCTTGGCGGTTGGACTTGTAAAATGTTCAAAGTGCCGTGATAGTATATGAAAAGTTGAATATTTTGTGTTAAATATCCTGGAAATATAAAAATTTATTGTATTGTACAAAAAAATTTTCCTTGCAAAAATTTTTCCAAGTCCCAACAGCCCCGCCGGATGGGCTGTTGCCGCGGCGGTTTGCGCCCATAAGCGCGCGTGCTATTCACCGCGCGGCGCCGGCGTCCTTGCCGGCCGTTCGGTATCTTTAAGAGACTCGACGGTTCGGCGAGTCGGGCGGTTCAGCGCGCGCTTGGGGTTATTCTACGATCTCGGTCGAGAAGCAGCTCTCACGGCGCCTCGAGACTTCGGTCTCGACTGTCTCGTACCGTGCTTTTGGTAATCGAACTTTTCTCTACACAGCATTGCCACGGGTCGGTGTCTAAGACCGAATGGCCCTTATGTGGCGAGCCTCCCATCGAGGAGGTTGGTGACTTGTATTCACTGATATTGTGTATACTCGTACTAACTGAGCATCAACTTTACTATCCGAGCGAAAAATTTGGGATAGTTAGGGAAAGAAGTTTGAGAGAAACTAAAACTTAGATTAGAAGTCAAACTAAATGTTTGCAGAGAAACGTCATATAATAATTGAGGTTGGCTTTCGTCAAGCCCAGAGCGAGCAGACGGGCATTGGGAAACCCAAGTCCAGCATGCGTCCTGTCCGCGCTTCCTCGGCACTTGTGTCGATTGTCCAGCGCCCGTGGTTACGTGCTTTCTGGGATACTCATGCTACTGAGCTATACGCGTCTTCCGATGTTAGCGCAACCCTATATGAACGTTCTCTTCAGAATAAGAACGCAAAAGGAATATATTGAAAAGGAATTTGTTCTCGAGAGAAACGCAAAAAAGGGAAATATTAAAAAGGAATTTTTCAATGATTTGTGATGATATGATAAAAATATAAACCGAGAACGCAGGGAACTGGCAAAAGGAATTTGTTCGAGGTTGAGAAATGAAAGAAAGTGAGAGAAAGGAATGGAAAGAGAAAAGGGATGGAAGGAAAGGAAAGGAAAAAAGAATCCCGAAGGAAGAGGAGGAAATATGATATAAAATCGTTCGAAAGGTTCTCTGAGAATTCGAACGAGTAGAAATGAATTGAGAGGAGGAGAAAGAAAAAGAGAGTGTCGTCGACCTGTCTCTGAAAGAGCTGGCGACGAAAAGACACATATTATTATTATTATATATTCAAAGAACGACAAAAATTGTCGAAGCTCCCTGGTTGATCCTGCCAGTAGTCATATGCTTGTCTCAAAGATTAAGCCATGCATGTCTCAGTACATGCCGCATTAAGGTGAAACCGCGAATGGCTCATTAAATCAGTTATGGTTTCTTAGATCGTACCCACATTTACTTGGATAACTGTGGTAATTCTAGAGCTAATACATGCAAAACAGAGTTCCGACCAGAGATGGTAGGAACGCTTTTATTAGATCAAAACCAATCGGTGGCGGG
>CAKOFU010000026.1:10000-12500 GCA_933228785.1 Lasioglossum pauxillum | reverse complement strand
CGCCTGTGGTGTCCTCTGCGTCGTGTAGGAGGCTCTCTACAATTATACATACGGACATATTTTACCGGTAGCGCATGAACAGGGATGTAAGCGTCGATTCGCTTCCTCGGTCTTCGCCTCTGTGTTGTAAGTATGTCCGGAGTCGTCCGTTCGAAACGGTGTCTCGAAGAGGACAAACAAAATCAGGGTAACCTGTGGAAAACGCGCGGTTGCACGCGTTTGTGTTATCGTTCGCGAACATCGAGAATATAGACGAGACGTGAAGGACCGGCTCGTGAAGCTCGTTTTTAAAGCAGTCGTCGTGAGTCTGACACCCTACTCCGTGCGTGTGGCCTAATAGTGCGCACCACGAGAACGTGGGACGGAATGACCGCTGCCAGAGCCGGTTGCGAGTCCCGCTCTCTATTTATCTCGAGTTCGCGTATAACCAAGAGCACGAAACGTTGCTGCTCCGCACGCGGTGTTCGTTGACAACGGAACATATATAATTTATTATTATACATACATTCGAGAGCGGCGGACCGGCCGTGATGCCTCGCATTTAAAGCAGTCGTGAGTCAGACACCCTACTCCGTGCGTGTGGCCCAATAGTGCGCACCACGAGAGCTTGGGACGAATGACCGCTGCCAGAGCCGGCTGCGCGAGTCCGCAGTGTATCGAATAAAATAATATGATAAAATATCGTTCCGAAGAAAAACGGTGTTCCGAGAGGACCGGCCGTGATGCTCGCATAAAGCCTATGCGCGATTATTCCCGACGACACCCTACTCTCTGTGTGGCCCAATAGTGCGCGCAGACGAGCTTGGGACGACGAGAACCCGGGGGATCGCCTACGGCCAGAGCCGGCTCGTGAGTCCGCTTGTATCGGAATTTATCGTTGCCTCGAGCACACACAACAACATTTTATGGAAATGTGTTTTACGGGAAGTGGACCGGCTCGTGAAGCTCGCTTTTAAAGCAGTCGTGAGTCTTGACACCCTATTCCGTGCGTGTGGCCCAATAGTGCGCACCACGAGAGTTTGGGACGAATGACCGCTGCCAGAGCCGGCCGTGAAGTCCTCCGTTCTCACATCTTCCAAATGTAATAAGTGAAGAGGAGAGGAATTGTTTCTCTGGATCCAGTATCGGGTTGTCTACGATCCCCGTCGTTTTCAGAATATTCCTCTCCGCGTTTTCCACGTTTAACGGTTTTTTAATGTACTGTTCGCCCGGCCGTCAGATACGTGTGCAGTCTCGCCCGCGTACTATGACGGTTTTTTTTCCGTTTCTACGGACGACGAAAGTGTCGTCCTTAAAACGACGCCTGAATCTCCTTCGCGCGCTGGTTGGAGCTTTCAGGTACAATGCGTTCTTACGAACCGCAGAACAAGAGACATATAACATATATTGATTTGTAAATCAAAAAATATATACGATTACCCTGAACGGTGGATCACTTGGCTCGTGGGTCGATGAAGAACGCAGCTAATTGCGCGTCAACGTGTGAACTGCAGGACACATGAACATCGACATTTCGAACGCACATTGCGGTCCACGGATACAATTCCTGGACCACGCCTGGCTGAGGGTCGTTTACGTAACCAAATACTGCTTGCGCTGCTCTTGTAAGTCCCCGCCGTCGCTTACCTCTCCAAATATTTTTGGAGGGCGCTAAAGAGCGTTTCTGAGTCGGGTTGCAAAGATTGCTACGTACGAGCGAATGATGGGCGTTTCGTCGGCGTTTGTCGCGGTTCTGTGAAAATTGCCAATTTTTGCATTGCGTCTTAAATACATATATATATATATATAGTTTCCACGAGAGGCGAAGTAGGGATTGGTATTTCTTACGTTCGGACTTGCGTGAGTGTTTTACGGTGTCGTGAGTCGTATTGAAAATACGACCGCCCGTAGGCACCGCTTCGACGAGGATCTCCAAATCTCTCACCCTCTCTGCGAAACGATTCGCCTTGCGGAAAGAAGCGTTTCCACTCATGAACATTAACGCGCTCCCGACGTCGCCTGAAATGATGCGTATACGAAAGAGGCGGTATATTTACCGAGAGTCTCGAGAGACTACAGAGATGGACACACAAATATTAAAAGAAAGAAAGAATACTGTGTGGCACACAGAGTGTGTGTGTGGTGTGACAATGTTAAGCCCCAGGGAGAGAATATGCCTGTGCGTGGACGAGTTTCTTAACTCTACGTTATAATTGCCATATGGCGGCGGAGGGTCGTCGTTGCCGGCGATTTCGATAAACACATTATATAACCTTTTTCGGAGTCTTCGGAGGGAAGAGAAAAAAAGAGAGAGATCTCTCGATCTACCGAACGCTTTGATGATCGATGGACAGCCGAGCAACGCTCAGCAATGTGCGGGATGAGCACGTCGTACTTGATCGGGTTGGAATTATTCCCCGTCGTCGACGTGTCCTCGCTAATCTGTGCGATTGCCATTTCATCGCCACGTTCGCGTTGAATCGTATTGATGACGGCCTAAGTGCGTCTTAAGATCTCTCTC
>CAKOFU010000026.1:0-2500 GCA_933228785.1 Lasioglossum pauxillum | reverse complement strand
GCGGTCGGAGCATTATTTCTCAATAAATGGAGCAATACGCGTCCGACATTTTTGAAACTCGAGAAATATTGATAGAACGCGGTATTGTACGCGTATATAACGACTAAAGTCGTCCGGGACGGCTGGGAAGAGAGTTCACTCTTGTCCGTCGGACTTAGAAATATTACGCTCGAGCTCCGCCGCGCGCCGAACCGACGCGCCCCTTCTCGTCGAACGATTCGACCGAGCGGCCGACTAATCGACACGCCCGGACATTATTCTCAATTTATACGAGAAATACTCATTCCAGCGCTCTCATACTTGATATTTATTGTTCAAACGCTTTATTACACAATGTTCTGATATTTATACGTGTCCGAGAACGCCGGAAAGATAAGTTTACTCTAGGCGGTCGGAGCATTATTTCTCAATAAATGGAGCAATACGCGTCCGACATTTTTGAAACTCGAGAAATATTGATAGAACGCGGTATTGTACGCGTATATAGCGACTAAAGTCGTCCGGGACGGCTGGGAAGAGAGTTCACTCTTGTCCGTCGGACTTAGAAATATTACGCTCGAGCTCCGCCGCGCGCCGAACCGACGCGCCCCGGCTCGTCGAACGATTCGACCGAGCGTCCGACTAATCGACACGCCCGGACATTATTCTCAATTTATACGAGAAATACTCATTCCAGCGCTTTCATACTTGATATTTATTGTTCAAACGCTTTATTACACAATGTTCTGATATTTATACGTGTCCGAGAACGCCGGATAGATAAGTTTACTCTTGGCGGTCGGAGTTGGGAGTAATGCGCCCGGTCATTATTCTTAATTTATTCGATAAATATTCGTCCTAGATCTTTCATATTTGATATTTATTGTTAAAATGCATTATTATACAATGATCTGATATTTATAATTGTCTGGGAACGCTAGCAAAAAAGTTTACTCTTGGCGGTTGGACTTTGAAAAATTTCGCACGGTCGGAGTTGGAAGTAATGCGCCCGGTCATTATTCTTAATTTATTCGATAAATATTCGTCCTAGATCTTTCATATTTGATATTTATTGTTAAAATGCATTATTATACAATGATCTGATATTTATAATTGTCTGGGAACGCTAGCAAAAAAGTTTACTCTTGGCGGTTGGACTTTGAAAAATTTCGCACGGTCGGAGTTGGAAGTAATGCGCCCGGTCATTATTCTTAATTTATTCGATAAATATTCGTCCTAGAGCTTTCATATTTGATATTTATTGTTAAAATGCGTTATTATACAATGATCTAATATTTATAATTGTCTGGGAACGCTAGGAAAAAAGTTTACTCTTGGCGGTTGGACTTGTAAAATGTTCAAAGTGCCGTGATAGTATATGAAAAGTTGAATATTTTGTGTTAAATATCCTGGAAATATAAAAATTTATTGTATTGTACAAAAAAATTTTCCTTGCAAAAATTTTTCCAAGTCCCAACAGCCCCGCCGGATGGGCTGTTGCCGCGGCGGTTTGCGCCCATAAGCGCGCGTGCTATTCACCGCGCGGCGCCGGCGTCCTTGCCGGCCGTTCGGTATCTTTAAGAGACTCGACGGTTCGGCGAGTCGGGCGGTTCAGCGCGCGCTTGGGGTTATTCTACGATCTCGGTCGAGAAGCAGCTCTCACGGCGCCTCGAGACTTCGGTCTCGACTGTCTCGTACCGTGCTTTTGGTAATCGAACTTTTCTCTACACAGCATTGCCACGGGTCGGTGTCTAAGACCGAATGGCCCTTATGTGGCGAGCCTCCCATCGAGGAGGTTGGTGACTTGTATTCACTGATATTGTGTATACTCGTACTAACTGAGCATCAACTTTACTATCCGAGCGAAAAATTTGGGATAGTTAGGGAAAGAAGTTTGAGAGAAACTAAAACTTAGATTAGAAGTCAAACTAAATGTTTGCAGAGAAACGTCATATAATAATTGAGGTTGGCTTTCGTCAAGCCCAGAGCGAGCAGACGGGCATTGGGAAACCCAAGTCCAGCATGCGTCCTGTCCGCGCTTCCTCGGCACTTGTGTCGATTGTCCAGCGCCCGTGGTTACGTGCTTTCTGGGATACTCATGCTACTGAGCTATACGCGTCTTCCGATGTTAGCGCAACCCTATATGAACGTTCTCTTCAGAATAAGAACGCAAAAGGAATATATTGAAAAGGAATTTGTTCTCGAGAGAAACGCAAAAAAGGGAAATATTAAAAAGGAATTTTTCAATGATTTGTGATGATATGATAAAAATATAAACCGAGAACGCAGGGAACTGGCAAAAGGAATTTGTTCGAGGTTGAGAAATGAAAGAAAGTGAGAGAAAGGAATGGAAAGAGAAAAGGGATGGAAGGAAAGGAAAGGAAAAAAGAATCCCGAAGGAAGAGGAGGAAATATGATATAAAATCGTTCGAAAGGTTCTCTGAGAATTCGAACGAGTAGAAATGAATTGAGAGGAGGAGAAAGAAAAAGAGAGTGTCGTCGACCTGTCTCTGAAAGAGCT
>CAKOFU010000025.1:0-41140 GCA_933228785.1 Lasioglossum pauxillum | reverse complement strand
GGCACCACATTCCAGCACCTGTAGTTTACATCTACGCCGACTGACGCTTATGGTGGCGCCAGTTTTGCGCCGGCGCAACCTTAACTCTGAGAGTATTAAAATTACCGATTGATATTAGCACTGTCCTCCACGGACGCTCCCTAGTTTTTACCACGTTTTTATTAGCTCGCTTTCTTGTTTGTTTGTCTGTTCGGTGGCAAATTTTGCAATTGATTTTAAACTAACTTCCTGATGAGCTAGAGACTTGAAATCGGTTACATGGCTCAGAACTGGATGACAATGCATTATTAAAAAAAAAATTTTTTTTAAAGTCTATCCGTTTCGGAGAAATAACAATTAAATATTTACCTGTTCACCCCCCCCCCCCGCGAAACCTACGTCATCGCGTTTAGCGATCGCCACGCCGCGTGACAGCGCTCCCTACTCCACTAACCGTTCCCTCTCTGACTCATCCCCACTCCACTGACCCGCTTCACACCGAAGGAGCTCAGTGTGCATCAGTGTGCGTTTGAGCTCCATGCGGTGTTTACAAAGTTACTGCGTATTATTATACTATAATGTTTGTTTACCAATCGAAGGGACAGTTACACCGAGATTTTCGGTCGAACCTTTATCTTTGACATTTTACCACGGCGTTCGTTTTCGATATGATGCGTCGCAATACCGTCTGAAATTTACTACATGTCACTGTTATAATCTCATCAAAATGTTAAAAATCGATTGTAAAATTTCACACATGCAAGACTAAAAAGCAGAAAATAATTATTTAAATAAAAATAAATTTTTTAAAAGTACCACGTTTTTAAAACGGACTAAAAACTATAAAATAAAATTTTTAAAAACGCCACGTTTAAAAAACGGACTAAAAAGTATAAAATAATTTTTCCTAGCCCCATACAGATTCCTAACCCCTGAAAATTTGTGATTGTGAATTTTTAATAGTTAAGAAAATACTTGTAAGATTTAAAACGAAAAACGTGGGGCGCAAGATAATACATAGTAAAGAGTGTAGAGAGTAGCTGCCGCTGAGAAATCTCGTACAACACTTCATATCATTTGCAGTGCAATAAAGTTGTTAGTGATTTAGTGTTGTTACGTCTCCCGACGTATTGTCATCCTTCGGACGAGGTTAATTACAAGTCTCTGTACGTTATTAGTTATATGTCATGTTTAGCGTTAATCATAAGTATTATATCCCGTTAGACCTAAGTACACAATTTATAACACAAAACATATTAGATTTAAGCTTTTGCATATTTTATACTCATTAATATTTACTCTGAACTCTTATCTACACGTTGGCCTAAGTGGCATAATTTTAATGTAAAAACTATAATTATTATATCAATTATAAGATAGCGTATTTTCAGTGTAAGAGCGCGCGAGCGCCCAAGACGCGCGGAGACGCTCGCCACTCCAGGCAGCGCGTCAGCGAGCCCCCACTCCTGTACGGTTGCGTGACGACACGCCCCACCGCGGCGTTACCCCCACCACTGCGCCGCGCCAGTCGAGCTCAGCGAGCGCGCTGAGCGGACCGTAGCAGTCGCCTCACGACACCAGCAGTCACGAGACTCCATCTGAGCTCGTCGACTTTCACATTCGCGTCTTATTACAATCTTGTACTCTATCATCAGTTTCTCTTACATTAAAGTTTGATTTTACCTTACATATTTGGTTCCAAATTACTTACCTTCATTTTCTTCCTAAATTCAATATTCGTCAACTTCGTCAACGAATCTTCGTCGAGCTTCCGCTTCGCATCTTCGTACAGCTTCAAGCTGATCCATCGAGACTCTTCTCGCAACGCCACAAAACAGCAGTTATCATTGCTTACGCAGTACCAGCAGTTTTCATTGCTAACAACGCCGAACGATTTAGTCGTTCCTACAATCGAACCAGAGTTGTTCGCAACGGAGAAGCTGAAAATCAACGTACGCTGGAAGCGAGCGTTGCCGTATGCAGTTTCATCGGTAGCTGAAAATCAACGTACGCTCTGGCGAGCGTTCTCGTATGCAGCCTCTCATCTAAACGCTGTCACACTCGCAAGGAAGCGTCTCCTCTTCGCTGAACAGCTGAGCAGATTCGACAGGCAGCCGTACCGAGACATCGAGCAGCCGTGCCGTCCGTACCTTCAACGAGCAGCCGTGCCGTCCGCCGTATTCATCTACAGAAGCTACTGTGACGTCAATTATCGTTATTATTGTACATCTTCGGTGAGTCCTCATTTTTATAAGTGCGTGACTGTTAGGATCCGTGCCGACGCGATTACCCGGATAGACGCGGACGCAGCTTGCCGCGTGGTCTCAAAGCTGAGGTTTCTTTTCTATTTACGTTTTATTCCGTGGCGCGAGCGGAGAAATTATATATTTTTAATCCGCCGACGTCCCGGGACGTAACAATTTGGTGGCAGCGGTGGGATCTCAGCTCAGCGGTCGCGATGGCTAGTGGTCCTTCAGACAATACGCGTAACAAGAAGCTGGGAGAAGAGAAATCGACCAAAATGACGGCCGACGAGTTACTCGCGCATAAGGAATCTCTTCGACTAAAAGAGATCCGCATCCGTAACGAAAGCGAATCGGTGAGACAGGATCGTGAAACCTTTGACAAGGAAGTCGCCGAAGCTAACGCCGCGATCGCGAAAGAACGCGCCGCGTTAGAGGAATTACGGTTGCAGTTGGTCCGCGATCGCGAAAACTTAGATAAAGTAAAGCAGGGAACAAATAGTGTCCGTACTGAAGAGGTACAAGTCGAGGACGATCTAGATGATTTAGAGACGCACATGACGCCAAGACGCGGTTTAAGTCGCCCGACAAACTCGTTAGTGAATTTTCCGAATTCTATGCCGCGAATGAATAACTTTAGTAATGACGGAGAGTTCTTACGCGAGACAATGCAGTCTATCAGAGATCAGACCGTCGATCGCGAGGATTCGAGGCTGGTCATGAGAGCCGCAATAGATTCAATACCGGTGTTCGATGGTTCAAATATTCCAGTGCTACAATTTACGAGAGCATGTCAGCGCGCGCGTGACTTAATTCCTCCGCATGCGGAAAGAACGTTCGTCAAATTAATAATTAATAAACTTCGCGGACGCGCGTATACTGCAATAGAGGACGAACGAATCGACTACGTTTCAGACATTTCAAACAGGCTGAAGGATGTGTTCGGGTCGCATCATTCGGTAGAACATTATAGAGGCGAAATGTCTAGCATCTATATGTTCGTAAACGAACATATCCTTCAGTACATTAGTCGCGTAAAGGATCTGCGAATGGCGATCCTCGATTGCTATCGTTGTTCTCAAAATAAAGCCGAAACCGATAGACTAACTCGCGACAGTTTTATAGCCGGCTTGATTCCGCGTATCCGATCGGAGGTACGTCATTTTGGAAGTGAATCTCTCAGGATCGTAGTCGATGAAGCAATTAAGAGCTACAAGAGTTTAGAACGCGATAAGATCCGATATGAGCGTCAGGATAGACAGGTGCGTTTTTCAGAGACGATAGACAGTTATCGCGTTGAGAGAAATCGGTCTCCGTATAGACCAGAGTCGAATTTCCGGCGCGACTCGCCTTATCGCGGCGAAAACTATAGCCGTTCTCTGTCTCCGTATCGGCGAGACGATAGTCCGAGCAACTTCGATGAGCGGTCCGACTCCCCTTACCGTGGGAAGTCTAACATGTTTACAAACACCGCAGCGAACCGCGACACGGAGCCGTACCGAGAACGGTCGAGTCGAAATTCGAGCGCGTCGCCCGGCCGTTACAGCGGCGATGTAAACACGAGCCGCGCGAGCTCGTACGAGCGTCAACCGCCGCTTCATAATAACGAACAGCGTTACAACCTGCCGAACAGAAACAGAACAGATTCGTATAGGGGTGATGTAGATAATTATGTTCCTCCTCAGCGTCGTTTCCCAAACAACGATGACTCGCGTCCAGTTCGTAAATACTGTACATATTGCAAATTCAACGGTCACGACATACATGAATGTCGAAAACGCGAGGCCAACAATGTCAGGTCACAGTCGGGAAACGGGACGCCCCTCCCGTCAACAGCGAACGCTCGACGGGAGGGAACCAGGCCGCAAGCGGAGCAAACTATAGCAAATTTGAAAATCGACCAGGGAAACAGCGAGTAACGAAAATTGCTCTAGACTCGAACACCGCGATCCCGCACATCGTAATGCAAATTCCGGAATTAAATCGGGACTCGACGGTAATGATCGATACCGGCGCTGAACCCAACCTAATTAAAGAATCGTTATTGAAACCGGACGCGGAAATCAACAAACGAAATAAGATTTTTATTACGGGAATCACCGACGAGATAATTCCCACCTTGGGCTCGGTAGCATTAACGATAGCTAATACCCCGGTCGAATTCCAAATCGTACCAGACCAATTCGGGGTACCATCCGATGGGGTGCTGGGATCAGGTTTTTTAACGAAAGGAGCCGAAATCTCGTATAAGGACAATTTAGTCAGATGGCGGGGAGAAGAATTCCCATTCATCCCGCGAGGCAGTGAACAACTGACCTTCCAGTCTCAATCCCATGATTCGGGAAAAACCGCCGGGAATAGTACAACGCGCGAAACATTAACTTCAACGAGGGTAGGAACGATTACGACAACCAGGCGCGAATTGCGAAAACCCATAACCGACGACAAGCAACGAGGGTTAAATGCAAATCTCATGATCTTCGCCGATCCGCCCGGCACAGATCACCGTGTCCGCGAACCAACAGGGCTCGAAACCCCCGATGGAAACGACGCGGGAGGTTGTAAAGCTATTTATTGCACGCGCCAATATCACCAAAAGAAAACCTCTCGTCGAACCTCAATCGACTATCGATCTTTAGATCTTCGGTGCGACAAATTCAATAGCGAAAGGATGAAGGGCCATTTCCTTTTAAGATCCATGACACGCGAGTGCGACTTCGACCACCTTCATTGTAACCTAAAAGAACCGCCGAAACGAAATAATACCGCTATTTTACGTTACTATCAAATAAAGCCGCGGGCGATATCGACGCGAACAATTCAGAGTGAAAGAATGTTTGGTGTGGGCCCGCGCGAGATATTATTGTATACATCTCGAGCGATAAGTAAGATTACCACGAACCTTGACGCAGTGCGTATCGGAGTGATTAGACCGGAGGCGAACACGACACCTCCCTCCCACGCGTGCGTGACCATCGATATTGCCGTCAAAGAAATTGCGAGAGAACTCCGACAGCATCAGTTCTCACCGGCCGCCAACATGGTAAAGATCGCGAGCTTGCTCATCCTTGCGTTCCTGCGACCCGCCACAGCACTGGTCGGTTACGACTGTGGCGGTAGCACGTTAAACATTACCTCGTTCTCCACCGTCGATCAGCCAAGGTGCGAATACGCCCACGCGCAACCAACCACCCAGGATGTGCAAATTCAACTCCTCCAGATGGTGGACTACGGCGACACTATGGTCCAACAGTGCAAGGTTGAGATAGATAGGACGATTTATCACTGCGGGATGCACTCCCATACTTCAGTAGTCGCTAACGGAAGACAACAGTACATCCTGGCCACACCCCGCGAGATTTGCCGAACAATGCACGAGTCAGGAACGCTTTTCCTGCCACTTTCCACGCAAATCTCGGGAATCCTGACAAATTCCACGACATCAAGAAGCGTTACCCTGGCCGGAACAATCCAGCAGGATGGTACCTGCGGAGGAACCACCTACAGCGACCCTTTTGGAACTTGGGACAATGCTGTCGTCCAGGCCGTCGTAAAAATCACGCTTAAGGAAAGGTCAGCGACTGTTCGACTCGGCGGGAATGAAATAATATTACCCTCCGGTCAACGATGCAAGCTCGGAAAGGAATACTGTATGGATTCCGAAGACGGGTATTCGTATTGGGCGTCCGTACCGACGTCTCAATGTAAATTCAACGAATTTGAAGTTCTATACGAAGGAAAAGGAACGAAAACGACGGCGCAGAACGGAACCACGCAGATGTACGCGGTGACCTCCGGCGACACCGCGTTCGCTCTGACCAGCACAGGCCACACCACCGTGTGCGGATACACCCTTAGCAAGACGGAGCATCCCAAACTTCTCATTATAGAAACCCTAAAGGAAGGGAAGTTCAAAACCGAGAGGAAAACCCAGCTTAACAACATAGACATGTTCGCGTATATAAACACTAAATTCGTGTACGTCGAAAAACACATCAGGAAACAATTGACAAGTATGTACCAAGATGTGATGCGACAGAAATGCAAACTGGAAAAACAGGTACTGAAAAACGCGATAGCCCTAGTCAGCACATCGCCAGCAGAAGTCGCAATGACCATTACCAAGGAGCTGGGATACATGGCCGTCCAATCCGGGGAAGTGATCCACATTGTAAAATGTATACCCGTCCAAGTCACACTGAGGAAGACTGAAAATTGTTATGACGAACTTCCTGTGCTTTTAAGGAACCAATCCCTATTCTTAACACCTCGGCACCGTATCCTGACGAAGAAGGGAACCCAGCGAGAGTGTAATGAACTTATCGCTCCTACATTCCGCATCCACGGGACGTGGTACAAGATAACACCACGTCCAGTGGAAACAGTACCACCATCTCCGTTGCAGCCCTTAACGGAAGCCTCCTGGCAATACACGAATCCAGCAAACCTCGCGAACGGGGGAATCTATTCCCAAGACGAGATTCAACGCCTTAACGATCACATCATGTTTCCGGTGGAGAAAGCGGCGGTAATGAACTCCATCGCGCAAGGAGCATCGGGTCGAGCATACGCCGGAGAATCGGTACAGATGTTTGGATTGATGGACGAGAACACACTATCTAAGATAGCTGAAAACGCCGGGGAGAAATTATGGAGCGGCTTTGTTGAATTCGGCTCCGTCATGGCCGGAATTATTGGCATATACACCGGGATCCGGATAATCAAGTTGTGCATCAACACAATATTGAACGGCGTGGCCTTACACAGCGCATATGGATGCGGCATCCAGTTTCTGGCGGCATCTTGGAGCGCGCTGACGCATTTTTGCCTCTTTTTAAAGGATAGAAGTGGTGCAAGTGAAGTGTCCCCTTCCCTCGAATGTGTAACCGTGAACAATTCAGAAACGGTGGTGCGCGAGCCAAGTGTAAGTGCTGAGAACAAAGATCGCAAAGGACGATTCGTATCGTATAAGAAACCGAGCGAGCGAAATGAGAGTGAAGAATGAGAACAGTATGAGTATGGAAGTGCAGAAAAATAATTTTCATTTCGCGAAAATTATTTTTCCCCCGGGAAGGGAGATGTTACGTCTCCCGACGTATTGTCATCCTTCGGACGAGGTTAATTACAAGTCTCTGTACGTTATTAGTTATATGTCATGTTTAGCGTTAATCATAAGTATTATATCCCGTTAGACCTAAGTACACAATTTATAACACAAAACATATTAGATTTAAGCTTTTGCATATTTTATACTCATTAATATTTACTCTGAACTCTTATCTACACGTTGGCCTAAGTGGCATAATTTTAATGTAAAAACTATAATTATTATATCAATTATAAGATAGCGTATTTTCAGTGTAAGAGCGCGCGAGCGCCCAAGACGCGCGGAGACGCTCGCCACTCCAGGCAGCGCGTCAGCGAGCCCCCACTCCTGTACGGTTGCGTGACGACACGCCCCACCGCGGCGTTACCCCCACCACTGCGCCGCGCCAGTCGAGCTCAGCGAGCGCGCTGAGCGGACCGTAGCAGTCGCCTCACGACACCAGCAGTCACGAGACTCCATCTGAGCTCGTCGACTTTCACATTCGCGTCTTATTACAATCTTGTACTCTATCATCAGTTTCTCTTACATTAAAGTTTGATTTTACCTTACATATTTGGTTCCAAATTACTTACCTTCATTTTCTTCGTAAATTCAATATTCGTCAACTTCGTCAACGAATCTTCGTCGAGCTTCCGCTTCGCATCTTCGTACAGCTTCAAGCTGATCCATCGAGACTCTTCTCGCAACGCCACAAAACAGCAGTTATCATTGCTTACGCAGTACCAGCAGTTTTCATTGCTAACAACGCCGAACGATTTAGTCGTTCCTACAATCGAACCAGAGTTGTTCGCAACGGAGAAGCTGAAAATCAACGTACGCTGGAAGCGAGCGTTGCCGTATGCAGTTTCATCGGTAGCTGAAAATCAACGTACGCTCTGGCGAGCGTTCTCGTATGCAGCCTCTCATCTAAACGCTGTCACACTCGCAAGGAAGCGTCTCCTCTTCGCTGAACAGCTGAGCAGATTCGACAGGCAGCCGTACCGAGACATCGAGCAGCCGTGCCGTCCGTACCTTCAACGAGCAGCCGTGCCGTCCGCCGTATTCATCTACAGAAGCTACTGTGACGTCAATTATCGTTATTATTGTACATCTTCGGTGAGTCCTCATTTTTATAAGTGCGTGACTGTTAGGATCCGTGCCGACGCGATTACCCGGATAGACGCGGACGCAGCTTGCCGCGTGGTCTCAAAGCTGAGGTTTCTTTTCTATTTACGTTTTATTCCGTGGCGCGAGCGGAGAAATTATATATTTTTAATCCGCCGACGTCCCGGGACGTAACAGTGTTCATGCATCAACTATCTATTGCATGCGCTCCGCGTTTTTCGTTTTAAATCTCACAAGTATTTTCTTAGCTATTAAAAATTCACAATCACAAATTTTCAGGGGTTAGGAATCTGTATGGGGCTAGAAAAAATTATGTTATACTTTTTAGTCCGTTTTTTAAACGTGGCGTTTTTAAAAATTTTATTTTATAGTTTTTAGTCAGTTTTAAAAACGTGGTATTTTTAAAAAATTTATTTTTATTTTCTTCGTCCACGAACTTTTGGACCGGCGTTCAGTTCAAAAGTTCGGAAATCTTTTAAGTGGGAACGCTTAAGTAAAAGCCCACGGACTTATGGCCCGATGTTATGCTCGAATTCCCGTAGCATACTCGCCCGGTTCGACAATATTGCCGTAGGAACCTTAATTAATCACTCGATTAAACCAAACCTAAACCTAACAGCGAATAATCGACTGGTAGTTAGCCATTTAACCGATAATTGTCTTCTGCGAATAGTCGCGTTCACTAAACTAATAAACTTCTAGCGGACCGATTACCGTTGCCGGACATGGGTATATGAATCATATTCGACTTTGTAGTATCTTACGGTTGGACTCGGGCGCATCAGTTATGGCTGTTTGTTTTCCTTTTCGCTCTCTCGTAACGCTAAACTATTGTGACTTGGAATAGCGGTCGCTCGGTGTAGCGGTTGCTCGTTGTAGCGGTTGCTCGAAATAGCAATCGCTCGGAATAGCGGAGGCGCTGTCTCTCAGTGTTCGCGGCGCAGCGGTGGGGCGAACTCCCACTCGGCTTTCACCACTGGGGCTGGATCGGTACCTGCTCGGCGTTTCGCCAATGAGGTGGAGGGACTCCCGTCGATGTTGCACCACTTGGGCCGGGTTGGTTCCTGCTCGGCGTTTCGCCACTGAGGTGGAGGGACTCCCGTCGGTATTTCACCGCTTGGGCTCGGAAGGAAAGATGGTCGGGTGGAGATCGGGAAGTCGCACACTCATTCACTCTCTCTCACTCTCGCTTCAAAAGCCTGGCACTCGGTGTCGGTCGGTTTTCGTCGCTTACGGACTACTGGTCGGTAGACGGTGGTGCACTCGACTTGCCTTACCACTGATTGCTCGGGGTAATTATCCTCGCGCGCGCTAAGTTTCTCCCGCGAGAAACTGGTTTGGCGCGGTGGCCCTCTCGCGGCCGCGAGTGAGCTCGCGGTTTCGCGGCGGTGTTTGTTGATGCGGCGGTCGCGGGGTTCCGGCGGTGGTCGCTAGTAGGGATAGTTTCGCGCCGTTAAAGATGTAACCGTTACATCCCCCTCTTACTTCGGGGTGCGAAACTTCCCCATCCGTTGAGTATGGATGAGAACAGAATGTATACCCCTGATTTTCTTGGATATTTTTAACTTCCCGATTTTATAGGGAAGTTATTGTAATTACCCCGAAAATCGAAAATCGATTTTTTACCAGATCTTCACGTTTCATGGTCATTGGAGTCATTTTAGACTATTTTTATCAAAATGTTCGTATGTGTGTGTGTGTGCGTATGTCTGTTTCTATGGTATCAAATTTTCGTTAACGTTTTCTGAAAAAGTAACAACGCGATCAGAATGATGAATGATGCAATCGATGTGACCCGTCGTAACTTAGAGCTGATTAGATTTTGGTCCATATTGGTCAAGTAGTTTTTTAGTTTTTTTCGAAAAGAGTTGTTTCTACAATGCAATTTATAAGGGAGGACGAAAATTTTCCACCGAAGAACCAAACGCAATTACATAAAAAATTTTTTTCTTAATTTTTTTTAGATTTAAAAAAAAAAATTTTTTTTAACTGATGTTAATGTTACCGCTTGGAATAATCGAAAGTTATTCCAATGCAAGAGTGAATTTATCATCTCTACTCCCAAGAATACATTTTAGGAGAATATCGATGAAAGTACAAAAAAAAAACGATGTTAGCGATGTTGGCGAAGGAGTAACGAATCGGGAAGTTCTTTGTGTGACTCTTGGAGAGTCACACACCAAATAAAAAACATTAATAGCAATAGGCCCTACTAGCCATGCGTATCACTAACCCTCTCGCAAGAGCAGTCCTACCCGCGAGCTCGCGAAGCGAGCGAGCAAAAACAACCCTACTCGCGAGCGAGCGAGCAACAATAGCTCTCTAGTTTTTATTTTATATATACTACATATATTTGAACTGGAGGTTGAGCACCCGCTCGTGCGTGACTCGTAGGTGGAGCCAGCCCCCTCGGTGTGGGATGCGGTGCCGGCGGCCTAGGCGCAGCTGGTCCATCCGGATGTTAAAATTTGCCGGTCTGTCCTCCACTTCTATTGCCACCGCTGGTAGTGGTCAGTGCCTGGTTGTGGGCGGAGTGCTGGTGGTGGGGACCGGGCGGACCGTGATGGGTGCGACCGTTCCGGGGTTGGTGGTGGGCCCTGGTGGCATTTCTGCCACTGCGGTGGCCCGGGGTTCGGGTGCCCCGAGGGGGTTTGCCTCGTAGAGAGCGAGCATCTCATCGAGCTCTCGGAGGTCGTGGAGGTATTCGTCCTGCGTCGCCGGTGGTGGCGCTGATGGTAGCGCTGCTGCCGGCTGGTGCGCCACACGGTGCCTTCCGGTAACCTCCTCGGGGTCCCTTGGCGGTGGCCGCATCCGCTCGGTGGTCCTCGCCGTGTCGGTAGGACGACCGGGGGTTTTTTGTTTCCGGCGGGTGGCCGGTATCGTGTCCGCGCTTCCAGCGGACGGCGTACATGGTCTCCTCTTAGCGGAGTTGCCGTAGCCTTGCTCCATATGTGGTAGTTTTTGAACCTCATGTTGAACGGATCGGTCCTTTCGGTCGGTTCGGTACTGTCTATATTGCCGGTGTCGTTCTTTCCACTTGCGAGAACGTGTTTCGTTGCGGCGGCCCTCTGGTTTTCGTGCGTGGTACTCGTATTGTCCTGATTTTCGTGGTGGCACGGTTTCAGGTCTTGGAGGTGTACCTTATGGCGAGTCCCTCTCCTGGCTTGTATGACCACCACCGTTGGTCCGTGTGTCTCTCGAACTTGGTACGGGCCGGAGAATTTGGGCGCGAGTTTGGCACAGATCCCTGCTGCCGCCGACGATAAAGGGTGCTCTCGGCGCATAACCGATTCCCCTATCCGCGGTGCCCACTTCCGGCGGCGGAGGTTGTAGTGTTTCCTCTGTGTTTCGGTGGCCCGTGCCTGCGCGGTCCGTGCGAACTGGTGCCCTTCGGTGAGTCGGGAGATGGTGTCGTTGCGGACTCGGTAGTCGTCTGTGGTGGCCTCCTCTCTGTGAGTCTCGGCCGGTGCTCGGTCGGTACCGTTGGTTGCCAATTTCCGGCCGTGCGTTAATTACGCCGGTGTTTGGCCGGTGGCTTCATGTCGGGCGGTGTTATATGCAAATACGGCGGCCGGCACGCTTTGGTCCCAGGTCCGGTGGTTGCCGGTGCTCAGCTGGGCTATCGTGGTCTTGAGGACCCGGTTGGTCCTTTCGACCGGATTGCATTGTGGGGTGTAGGGCGGTGTTGTCCGCTGTTCCACCCCATATCGCTGTAGCAGTGCTTTGAATTCTCGGCTCACGAATTGCTGGCCGTTGTCGGCGATGGCCCTGCCGTAGGAGCACTAGTTCCTCCATTGCCCATGTGACCGCAGGGGCGGTCGCCTGCCGGAGGGGTCGTACCTCCGTCCACTTGGTGAATTTATCTTGAAATACTGCGATCGTAGTGTACCCCTGGCTGGTTCGTCGGAGTGGCCCTATTAAGTCGGGGGTAACAACGTCCCATGGGCCCATTGCTGGGGCGGTGACCCAAGGAACCTCCCATTTCCCGATGTTGAGGGAATTTTGGGACACCCTGTATATTTAATTAACATTTTTGGACCTGTAATACTCCCCGATAAAAGTTGTCTTTCAAACGTTTTATTTAAAGCCAGCATTCTGAAAAAGACGCTTTTAAAATGTCTTTTTTCAGATATTAAACTAACGTTCCGAAGAAGACGTTTTCAAAATGTCTTATTTCAGATGTTAAACTAACGTCCCGAAAAATACGTTTTCAAAATGTCTAATTTTGGACATAAAACGAACGTTTCGAAAAAGACGTTTTCTAAATGTTTTATTTTGGACATAAAACGAACGTTCCGAAAAAGACGTATTCAAAATGTCTTATTGTGGACGTTAAACGAACGTTCCGAAAAAGACGTTTTCAAAATGTCTTATTTCGGACGTAAAATGAACGTTCTGAAAAAGACGTTTTCAAAATGTCTTATTTCGGACGTAAAACGAACGTTCTGAAAAAGACGTTTTAAAAATGTCTTATTTTGGACGTAAAACGAACGTTCTGAAAAAGACGTTATAAAAATGTCTTATTCTGGACGTAAAACGAACGTCCCGAAAAAGATGTTTTCAAGACGTTTTTAATACGTTCTTCCAGGACGTAGGACGTTCGGACCTGAAATGGACGTAAAATGGACATCTTGAGGACGTCCTGTGCTATCTGGGTTAATATTGAATTATTATGTTATTTACTTTTACAGAAAATGTAATATTGTGTAGGAGTATTGAATTGTTATGAAAATTAATTTTACAGATAATTCAATATTATTGAAAGGTATTGAATTGTTATGAAAATTAATTTTACAGATAATTCAATATTATTGAAATTTATTGAATTGTTATGAAAAAGTTAATTTTACCGAAAATTTAATATTATTGAGAGGATTAATATTGAATTGTTATGTTATCTAGGTGCACGGTAGTGCACCAGCCAAGTTCTTGCACTACCACCTTTTACACGAAACAACTTAGGCGTTTTTTAGAGGCTTATAACTCGGCACTGGAGGTAGATGGAGAGATGTAATTTTGTACACTTGTTAAGTGCTATCATGTCTCAATATTGACAAAATATTAATCTTCCAACATTAGTAGGTTCCGAGATATAGGACCTCAAAAATCGCTAAATTTGTCACTGACTGACTGACTGACTGACTGACAGATCATCAAAACCTTTTGGGTATTTCCCTTTGACCTACAAGGTAGAAATTTTGCACACAGGTCCACCATAACAAACCCTTAAAGGAATAATTGTCAAAGTTTGAAATTTTACACCTTAAAGGGGTGGTATTAAAAAAAAACGTTACGAAATAGGTACGTAGGATAGAACATATAGTAAATGGTTGTATCTCGGGAACGGTGATTCTACCGCGAAAATAATGAAATTTTCAAAAGTCTCAACCGAAAAGCATATAAGAAAAAAATAAATTAATTTTTTAGTCAATTTATAAAATTTATTTTTTAAAAACAATTCATCAATTAAAATAAATAAATAAATAAATAAATAAGTGTCGAAATATAAAATATAATAAAAAAATAAATAAATAATCTGTCGGTAATATATTATAATCAATGGCCGTCGGGCACCCGCGATAATGACGCGTACAATTAAAGGGAGATGTCGCGACTGACGATCGAACGATCTATAAAGATCGATACACAAAGATTTTATCCTTCTTCTTTCGTGCGCTCTCGAGATTGATAAAAGTATCCTCTGTATATGAAATATTTGTATAAGTGAAATATAGTTTTGTTCAATTTAAAACCTATCAAATAAAGTGCCACACGCATCGTTTATTTGACCATCGAGCTCCAACATAATCAATTAATAAATAAATAAATAATAGTGTCTAAATATAAAAAGTATTAAAAAATAAATAAATAAATAATAGTGTCTAAATATAAAAAGTATTAAAAAATAAATAAATAAATAATAGTGTCTAAATATAAAAAGTATTAAAAAATAAATAAATAAATAATCAATTAATAAATAAATAAATAATAGTGTCTAAATATAAAAAGTATTAAAAAATAAATAAATAAATAATCAATTTTCTTTTAATAATATATTTGCGTGATATCGCCTATTTAAGGAAGTGTACGGAATATTATATATTCGTGCAGCTTCTCTTATTGAGCTTCCAGTTCTGAAACACGGAAACGGTACACATAATTATCAAGAGCCGATTCCTTCCTGGATTTTAATTTAAAATAAGGTATATTACTTTACTGCGGTCAGTGCTTGAAGCATGATTTCTTCAGTCCACCCTGGTTTTCTTCCTGGTTTGGTGGCTGCTGAAATTATACAGTCAAACATAAATTGTAGATGAAAATAGCGTGAAACAAGATCATACCTTTTTTCCGATTTGCGGCGAGCGGCGTAACGCGGGGTGTAACGCACGGCGATACGCGAGGCGATGCGCGAGGCATAACGCGCGTCGTTATGTGCGGCGTTACGCCCGTCGTTACGCGCGGCTTCACGATGGCGCACGGCGTCTTGTTCTGCGTCCCGGGCAGATAAACATCTGTTATGTATTCCTACAAAAATAAATAAATTATACTTTTACAAGTGATCATACGGGATTAGACATGTTGATGTAATTGAACAAGGGGTAAAGTGTATAGGTCTAACTGATAATGATGAAACCGACAAAATTGTTGAAAGTGTAAACCAAAATGAAAATGAATCTAGCGAAAGTGATACAGAACAAAGTTTCGAGTCAGTAGTAAGCGAAGAACTAGATACAATTCAAGGTTCAAGTAGTCAAAATGATACTAGGTCTGAGCGTCCATCGAGGAGCAAAATTCCAAATAAAAAATATTTCAATGATGAGTATGTTACGAATTTTATATGTGTAAACTATTGCGATGCAATGGTACCGACATCGGTTAAGGAGGCGATTGAGTCTCACGAATCAGAAAAATGGAGAGAGGCTATGCAATCTGAAATAGAGAGTATCGAACAAAATGCAACGTGGAAACTTGTTGACAGGCCAATTAATAAAAATGTAATTGATCTAAGATGGGTCTATAGGTAGAAAGATAATAAAACATTCAAAGCCAGATTAGTGGTAAGAGGTTTTCAACAAACAGATAAGCTGGAAAATGTATATTCACCTGTAGTAAAAATGCAAACTTTAAAACTATTACTTTCTTACTGTTGTCAGTTTAGCTTACACATTGAACAAATGGACGTTAAAACCGCATTTCTTAATGGCAAGATTATTTCAGAAGTATATGTAGAGCAACCAGAAGGTTATAATAATGGTACTGATCAAGTGTATAAATTAGAAAAGGCATTGTACGGTCTAAGGGAAAGCCCCAGATCATGGTACGAGTGCTTCAACGAATTTATGAATAATTTAGGCTTTAAGCGAAGCAAGTATGACTATTGTTTGTATGTAAGAAAAAGTGAAAAACATGTAGCATATGTACTGTTATTCGTTGATGATTTGTTAATATGTTGTAGGACCCGAAAGATTATCAATGATGTAAAGTTAAAATTATCAACTCGATTCAAAATGAAAGATATGAGTAAAGTGAAGAATTACATTGGAATAAACATTAATTACAATACGGGACAAAACGTTATGACCTTAAGTCAAGAAAGTTACATAGAATCATTAGCAGAAAAATATCAATTAGAAAGTGCAAAGTTGTATAGCACACCCATGGAAGAAAACTTAAAACTCAAACCTGCTAGCAATGTAGATACATGTATTAAATATAGAAATTTAATTGGCGAGCTATTATACATAAACACTGGAACTAGACCAGATATTGCTATCTAAGTAGATATCAAAACTCTTATAATAACACTCATTTTAAGTATGCATTAAGAATTTTAAAATATTTGTACTCAACTAAAGAACTGAAGTTAACTTATACGAAAAACTGTAATACTGAAATATTAGATTGTATGGTAGATGCAGATTGGGCAGGAGATTGTTATGACAGAAAATCTACAACAGGATACATCAACGCGCGCGGCAGCGCGCGACCAAGTTCCCCGTCCCGCTCCCTCTAAGCTGCCGAGTAGTATATCTCGTAGGACAGTTAAGCGCTTTTTAGCCATATTGGCACCGCCACTGCCGCTCTCCCCGCTAACCTAACCTAACCAAAATTTTTATATGAGCTAGATATAATATCAACTAACTCTCATGTAAAAAGCAACTTTCTACCTAGCCTGGAACCTGAGATATAAATAGGCCAAAAATGCATAATTCTTGGAATATATGATGATGATGATGATCATGTTAATTCTAACCCACTTCCAGACAAGGTAGAAACTTGAAAATTTGGAATCAAATGTCTTTTATATCCAAACCAACAGGAAAAATCGAAAAACCCGAAAAATATTTTTTTTTCTTTTGAAAAGATCAAAAGACTACATACGTCACGTTGTCGGGCATACCCCATATGCTTTAGGTACGGTCTTTTGAAAATTTTTATTGTTACGTCAAAAATTCCTTGCAGCACTTAAGTTGGGTCATCCATCCACGCAATATACTTTGCGTGTTTAAAGTAACCGCGTCATGCTATTTTCTGCAGATTAGCTTTCGCCTGTGAATCCGAATATCTGGCCATTTCTTACAAAAATAACATGATATCCAAACCAAAATACTTCGTGTGAATGTTGACCAAGTTCCCCGGCCCATCCACTTCAGTGATATGAAGGATGGACCAAGTTCCTCACGCCTATCAAAGTTATGATATGATGGATGGACCAAGTTCCTCTTGCCTACAAGGCCTGTGATATCGAGAAGGACCAATTCACAGAAGCACAGCCCAGTAAGCACCAGACGTCTTAAAGACGTCTTTTTCTCGTCGTTTTTACGTCTTTACGTCTTACGTCTCGGAAAGACGTCGTTTTGACGGCTGGAGGAAGGTGCCTTTTATGCGTCTCATTTCTGACGTCAAAACGACGTCTCCTGAAAGACGTCTTTTTGGACGTCTAAAAGGCACCTCTTTGGAGACGTCGTTTTTACGTCAGAAATGAGATGCATAAAAGGCACCTCCCTCCAACCGTCAAAACGACGTCTCCTGAAAGACGTCTTTTTAGACGTCTAAAAGGCACCTCTTTGGAGACGTCGTTTTTACGTCAGAATAAGATGCATAAAATGAACCTTGCTCTAACCGTCAAAACTACGTCTGAAAAAGTACCCCTTTTTGGACGTTTAAAAGGTACCTCTACTTGAAGTGTAACAAAAAACTGAAGTAAAATAGAAAGTTTTTTCTTAATCAATATGTTTAATAGGTCAAAAATAATATAACAGTACATACCCAGATAGCACAGTCCGTCTATATGTCTGCTTTCTCTCGTCTTTTTTTCGTCTTTACGTCTTACGGCCCATAAAGACGTCTTTTACACGTCTAAAAAGTCGTCTTTACAGCTGAAGAAAGTCGGCTTTTGTTCGTCTCATTTCTGCCGTAAAAAAGACGGCTTCAAAGTGGCGTCTTTTACAAGTCTGTAAAGTCGTCTTTTTGCAGCCGTCGTTTTTACAGTCGAAGGAAGACGCCTTTTATACGCCATGTATTAAAACATCCCAAGAGAAATTATACAAAATGAAGGTAAATTCTTCTCGATCGTACTTTTAGATAATTAAATTTTTAAATGTTATCGGCGCCAGGTTCGATCAATTTTAGAACAACAACAAATGTGCAATTATTACATGTTTCTAACGTTTCGATCCCGATGTGGATCTTTTTCAAAGAATCATTATTGCGTCTGAAAAATATTTTAAATGATATAACAGTATGTAATATTAAAGGAAACCACAACCCCGTATATAAATAATACTTACATGTTGTGCAGAAAAATGGACAATACATTATAACAATTATTGAAATTAGTATGAATACTATTTTAAATACTATTTAAACCTCATGGTGGCAGATATGTGACTGGGCACATGCTATTCAAACGGTAAGAGTACTGTGACATATATGTGACAGAACTCGTCAACGATTGGTGGATCGATAACGATCCATAATGATGCATGGACGAAACTGGCGGCAATTTCAAATGTAACCTACACGGTTACATCGACTTTCTTTGACATTAAACATTTTCAAATGAGTTTGTAACACAAATTAAGGGAAAAAACCTTTTTTTTTTTTATAAATTGTGAACGGAAAATAAATATAATATATTATAGAGAAAAAAAATTAAACTCAAATATGTCTTATTTTCAAACTTGGTGTTTTACAAGTTTGTGTGATAAACACAACTTTATAAGAGAAAAAATAAACATTTTTTTTGTGTAAATAATCATTTGATTAGCAGAATCTAAAAGAAAAAGACTTTTTTAATGTATTGGAAACATCATCATAAAAAACATTACTGATTCAGTAATGCCGTGTAATAGTCATGGATCTTAGGTGTTTCATACCTAAGATTTACACTTTGTTGTTTAATCATATGAATTGTTTCCAGTAATAGTCTGCGTTGTAAATTAGATTCTTTGTCAATGATCTTTACATTTTCAAAATCAAAAGGGTGATCAAACTCAATTGAATGTTTAGTCAATGCCGTGTGTTTAGCAGGAGGTAGAAAGATGTTACGTTTGTGCTCAGTTATGCGTTTGTCCAATTGTCTGGAAGTCTGTCCAATATATGTCAATTTACAACTTTTACATGGTATTTCATAAATTAAATTACAATTTTTCAATAAATTAATTTTGTCTTTAATAGGAGGGAAAAAATTTTTCAAATATGAGGGTATACTGAAAATAGTGTGCATACCCACCTTTCTAAAAATTCTTTGTATGTCAAATGAAATATTGTTAATAAATGGAAGTAGTACTGTGTTTTTAAAACCAATTGGGCCTGTTTTCCTGAATCTTTCCTGTTTTAGTTGTTCGACTAAACAAGGATGATAAATTTGAAAGATTCTTTCAGAGATGATTTTTGAAACAAAGTGATTAGGAAAGTTATTGAGTTTTAAAACTTTTTTGATAAGAGTTAAATTATCGGTTCTGTATTCAGGGTTTGCAAGCAATATAGCACGATCAACCAAGCCTTTTATTAAGCCCATTTTGTGTTTAAGTGGGTGGGCTGAGAAAAAATTAATATATCTGCCGGACCAAGTGGATTTGTGGTACCAGTTGGTTTTTAAGAAAGATTCTGTTTTAATAATACTAATGTCAAGAAAGTTTAGACATGAATTTTCTTCTAATTCATATGTGAACTGTAGTCTATTATGAAATTCATTGAAAGTTTTAAGCAATACATCAATTTGATCTGGTTTTACACAAGTTGCAATGTCATCTACATAACGTTTGTAGAAAATCAGATCAAATGGCAATTTGGCGATGGAAACATTTTCCAATTCCTCCATTACTAAATTAGCAACAACTGGAGAGATAGGTGAGCCCATAGCTGTACCGAAAGTTTGTCTATAACATTTGCCATTAAATATAAACACATTAGCCTCTAATACAAATTTAACAGCCTTAATGAATTCTTGCTTTTTTATCAGTGTATGTTCTGAAATTTCATTCCATCTCTTGTCTAAAACCTGTAACGCCAAGTCTATAGGGACATTGGTGAACAAGGCAGTGACATCTAAAGAGATTAGTTGTACATCGGATGGAACATGAATGTTTCTTAATTCATTGACGAGATGCCAACTGTCCACTGTATGGAATCTAGATTTTCCAACAATCTTTGTTAAAGTTGAAGCAAGGAATTTAGACAATTTGTATGTAGGACCTCCAATTGAGGAGACAATAATTCTCCAGGCTAGTTCTTGTTTGTGTGTTTTTGGCAATCCATAAGCTCTAGGGGTAACAGCATTATAAGTTTTAAGTTTTTTTCCCATAGTCTCTACCATTTGTCCTTTTTTAACAAATTCAGCAACGATAGTGTTTGCCTCACGTTGAAAAGTACTGGTGTATTGGAATTTACTGATTTTATATGTATTCTGGTCATTTAACATATTAGTTATTTCAGAAATATAAAACTGTTTTTCTACAAGAACGGTCGTGCTACCTTTATCTGATTTTAACAATAGTAAGTTGTCATTGTTTTTTAAGAAATGTTTTGTCTCTTTTAAATCTAAATTAGAAACTATTGTGGATTTTAATTTGTCATTGTGATTTCTGTTGATCACGTGAGTGGTATGATTCATGATTTTATTAATAATTCTGATTCTTGTAATGGATTGGATATTATCTATTTCTGTTAATTTTTCCAAACCTGCCTCAATTGAGGCAAGAAATTTGGGTGAAATGATATATTTTTTGTGTGTTTCTAATGCAAATTTGGGGCCAAGTTTTAATACTTTTGCTACACTTTCTGGAACTGTAATGTTAGTTAAATTTTTAAACCATACCATGTTGTTATTATCGTCAGTTGAATCAACTTCGCAATATTCACTATCAACAGAATCATTTTGAAATAAATTTCTATTTCTCACACCTAGTAAATTGTTGAATTTGTTTAAGCTCCGTTTTTTGCATTCTGCAAACAATTTTCTATATTTTCTGTTCTCAAAAAAATAAAATGTTTGTAATATGTGTGTTGGAACTATAAATTGTAAGGCTTCATTTAGATCTTTAATTTCATTGAGTGCTTTAGTTTGTAAATTGTGTGTATCTTTAATAACTATGTTTAGTAATTTTTTCATATATCTGTTTTGTAGATGTAACAATTTATCATGTGTGAGAGCTTAATTGGTGATGAATTTGAACTTTTTGTTAATTACATTATTATAAATGAATTTTGGAAACACATTATTTGATCTGCATTTTAGGAGAAATAACTTTTTGTTACTTATCTTAGCTATCGACAAATTTGTAGACGACCAATTCCTAAGTATGTTTGCTGTATCCATCCCAAACATTCTTGACATTGACGCAAAAAACTTGTTCTCTCTGTTTGTATTAGTTTCGCCATCCATAATAAAGGTAAATTCTTCTCGATCGTACTTTTAGATAATTAAATTTTTAAATGTTATCGGCGCCAGGTTCGATCAATTTTAGAACAACAACAAATGTGCAATTATTACATGTTTCTAACGTTTCGATCCCGATGTGGATCTTTTTCAAAGAATCATTATTGCGTCTGAAAAATATTTTAAATGATATAACAGTATGTAATATTAAAGGAAACCACAACCCCGTATATAAATAATACTTACATGTTGTGCAGAAAAATGGACAATACATTATAACAATTATTGAAATTAGTATGAATACTATTTTAAATACTATTTAAACCTCATGGTGGCAGATATGTGACTGGGCACATGCTATTCAAACGGTAAGAGTACTGTGACATATATGTGACAGAACTCGTCAACGATTGGTGGATCGATAACGATCCATAATGATGCATGGACGAAACTGGCGGCAATTTCAAATGTAACCTACACGGTTACATCGACTTTCTTTGACATTAAACATTTTCAAATGAGTTTGTAACACAAATTAAGGGAAAAAACCTTTTTTTTTTTATAAATTGTGAACGGAAAATAAATATAATATATTATAGAGAAAAAAAATTAAACTCAAATATGTCTTATTTTCAAACTTGGTGTTTTACAAGTTTGTGTGATAAACACAACTTTATAAGAGAAAAAATAAACATTTTTTTTTGTGTAAATAATCATTTGATTAGCAGAATCTAAAAGAAAAAGACTTTTTTAATGTATTGGAAACATCATCATAAAAAACATTACTGATTCAGTAATGCCGTGTAATAGTCATGGATCTTAGGTGTTTCATACCTAAGATTTACACTTTGTTGTTTAATCATATGAATTGTTTCCAGTAATAGTCTGCGTTGTAAATTAGATTCTTTGTCAATGATCTTTACATTTTCAAAATCAAAAGGGTGATCAAACTCAATTGAATGTTTAGTCAATGCCGTGTGTTTAGCAGGAGGTAGAAAGATGTTACGTTTGTGCTCAGTTATGCGTTTGTCCAATTGTCTGGAAGTCTGTCCAATATATGTCAATTTACAACTTTTACATGGTATTTCATAAATTAAATTACAATTTTTCAATAAATTAATTTTGTCTTTAATAGGAGGGAAAAAATTTTTCAAATATGAGGGTATACTGAAAATAGTGTGCATACCCACCTTTCTAAAAATTCTTTGTATGTCAAATGAAATATTGTTAATAAATGGAAGTAGTACTGTGTTTTTAAAACCAATTGGGCCTGTTTTCCTGAATCTTTCCTGTTTTAGTTGTTCGACTAAACAAGGATGATAAATTTGAAAGATTCTTTCAGAGATGATTTTTGAAACAAAGTGATTAGGAAAGTTATTGAGTTTTAAAACTTTTTTGATAAGAGTTAAATTATCGGTTCTGTATTCAGGGTTTGCAAGCAATATAGCACGATCAACCAAGCCTTTTATTAAGCCCATTTTGTGTTTAAGTGGGTGGGCTGAGAAAAAATTAATATATCTGCCGGACCAAGTGGATTTGTGGTACCAGTTGGTTTTTAAGAAAGATTCTGTTTTAATAATACTAATGTCAAGAAAGTTTAGACATGAATTTTCTTCTAATTCATATGTGAACTGTAGTCTATTATGAAATTCATTGAAAGTTTTAAGCAATACATCAATTTGATCTGGTTTTACACAAGTTGCAATGTCATCTACATAACGTTTGTAGAAAATCAGATCAAATGGCAATTTGGCGATGGAAACATTTTCCAATTCCTCCATTACTAAATTAGCAACAACTGGAGAGATAGGTGAGCCCATAGCTGTACCGAAAGTTTGTCTATAACATTTGCCATTAAATATAAACACATTAGCCTCTAATACAAATTTAACAGCCTTAATGAATTCTTGCTTTTTTATCAGTGTATGTTCTGAAATTTCATTCCATCTCTTGTCTAAAACCTGTAACGCCAAGTCTATAGGGACATTGGTGAACAAGGCAGTGACATCTAAAGAGATTAGTTGTACATCGGATGGAACATGAATGTTTCTTAATTCATTGACGAGATGCCAACTGTCCACTGTATGGAATCTAGATTTTCCAACAATTTTTGTTAAAGTTGAAGCAAGGAATTTAGACAATTTGTATGTAGGACCTCCAATTGAGGATTTAATTTATGAAATACCATGTAAAAGTTGTAAATTGACATATATTGGACAGACTTCCAGACAATTGGACAAACACATAACTGAGCACAAACGTAACATCTTTCTACCTCCTGCTAAACACACGGCATTGACTAAACATTCAATTGAGTTTGATCACCCTTTTGATTTTGAAAATGTAAAGATCATTGACAAAGAATCTAATTTACAACGCAGACTATTACTGGAAACAATTCATATGATTAAACAACAAAGTGTAAATCTTAGGTATGAAACACCTAAGATCCATGACTATTACACGGCATTACTGAATCAGTAATGTTTTTTATGATGATGTTTCCAATACATTAAAAAAGTCTTTTTCTTTTAGATTCTGCTAATCAAATGATTATTTACACAAAAAAAAATGTTTATTTTTTCTCTTATAAAGTTGTGTTTATCACACAAACTTGTAAAACACCAAGTTTGAAAATAAGACATATTTGAGTTTAATTTTTTTTCTCTATAATATATTATATTTATTTTCCGTTCACAATTTATAAAAAAAAAAAAAGGTTTTTTCCCTTAATTTGTGTTACAAACTCATTTGAAAATGTTTAATGTCAAAGAAAGTCGATGTAACCGTGTAGGTTACATTTGAAATTGCCGCCAGTTTCGTCCATGCATCATTATGGATCGTTATCGATCCACCAATCGTTGACGAGTTCTGTCACATATATGTCACAGTACTCTTACCGTTTGAATAGCATGTGCCCAGTCACATATCTGCCACCATGAGGTTTAAATAGTATTTAAAATAGTATTCATACTAATTTCAATAATTGTTATAATGTATTGTCCATTTTTCTGCACAACATGTAAGTATTATTTATATACGGGGTTGTGGTTTCCTTTAATATTACATACTGTTATATCATTTAAAATATTTTTCAGACGCAATAATGATTCTTTGAAAAAGATCCACATCGGGATCGAAACGTTAGAAACATGTAATAATTGCACATTTGTTGTTGTTCTAAAATTGATCGAACCTGGCGCCGATAACATTTAAAAATTTAATTATCTAAAAGTACGATCGAGAAGAATTTACCTTTATTATGGATGGCGAAACTAATACAAACAGAGAGAACAAGTTTTTTGCGTCAATGTCAAGAATGTTTGGGATGGATACAGCAAACATACTTAGGAATTGGTCGTCTACAAATTTGTCGATAGCTAAGATAAGTAACAAAAAGTTATTTCTCCTAAAATGCAGATCAAATAATGTGTTTCCAAAATTCATTTATAATAATGTAATTAACAAAAAGTTCAAATTCATCACCAATCAAGCTCTCACACATGATAAATTGTTACATCTACAAAACAGATATATGAAAAAATTACTAAACATAGTTATTAAAGATACACACAATTTACAAACTAAAGCACTCAATGAAATTAAAGATCTAAATGAAGCCTTACAATTTATAGTTCCAACACACATATTACAAACATTTTATTTTTTTGAGAACAGAAAATATAGAAAATTGTTTGCAGAATGCAAAAAACGGAGCTTAAACAAATTCAACAATTTACTAGGTGTGAGAAATAGAAATTTATTTCAAAATGATTCTGTTGATAGTGAATATTGCGAAGTTGATTCAACTGACGATAATAACAACATGG
This sequence comes from Lasioglossum pauxillum, assembly GCA_933228785.1. NCBI lineage: Eukaryota > Metazoa > Arthropoda > Insecta > Hymenoptera > Halictidae > Lasioglossum > Lasioglossum pauxillum. The sequence goes on along the minus strand of CAKOFU010000025.1, from coordinate 15,994 downwards.
TATGGTTTAAAAATTTAACTAACATTACAGTTCCAGAAAGTGTAGCAAAAGTATTAAAACTTGGCCCCAAATTTGCATTAGAAACACACAAAAAATATATCATTTCACCCAAATTTCTTGCCTCAATTGAGGCAGGTTTGGAAAAATTAACAGAAATAGATAATATCCAATCCATTACAAGAATCAGAATTATTAATAAAATCATGAATCATACCACTCACGTGATCAACAGAAATCACAATGACAAATTAAAATCCACAATAGTTTCTAATTTAGATTTAAAAGAGACAAAACATTTCTTAAAAAACAATGACAACTTACTATTGTTAAAATCAGATAAAGGTAGCACGACCGTTCTTGTAGAAAAACAGTTTTATATTTCTGAAATAACTAATATGTTAAATGACCAGAATACATATAAAATCAGTAAATTCCAATACACCAGTACTTTTCAACGTGAGGCAAACACTATCGTTGCTGAATTTGTTAAAAAAGGACAAATGGTAGAGACTATGGGAAAAAAACTTAAAACTTATAATGCTGTTACCCCTAGAGCTTATGGATTGCCAAAAACACACAAACAAGAACTAGCCTGGAGAATTATTGTCTCCTCAATTGGAGGTCCTACATACAAATTGTCTAAATTCCTTGCTTCAACTTTAACAAAGATTGTTGGAAAATCTAGATTCCATACAGTGGACAGTTGGCATCTCGTCAATGAATTAAGAAACATTCATGTTCCATCCGATGTACAACTAATCTCTTTAGATGTCACTGCCTTGTTCACCAATGTCCCTATAGACTTGGCGTTACAGGTTTTAGACAAGAGATGGAATGAAATTTCAGAACATACACTGATAAAAAAGCAAGAATTCATTAAGGCTGTTAAATTTGTATTAGAGGCTAATGTGTTTATATTTAATGGCAAATGTTATAGACAAACTTTCGGTACAGCTATGGGCTCACCTATCTCTCCAGTTGTTGCTAATTTAGTAATGGAGGAATTGGAAAATGTTTCCATCGCCAAATTGCCATTTGATCTGATTTTCTACAAACGTTATGTAGATGACATTGCAACTTGTGTAAAACCAGATCAAATTGATGTATTGCTTAAAACTTTCAATGAATTTCATAATAGACTACAGTTCACATATGAATTAGAAGAAAATTCATGTCTAAACTTTCTTGACATTAGTATTATTAAAACAGAATCTTTCTTAAAAACCAACTGGTACCACAAATCCACTTGGTCCGGCAGATATATTAATTTTTTCTCAGCCCACCCACTTAAACACAAAATGGGCTTAATAAAAGGCTTGGTTGATCGTGCTATATTGCTTGCAAACCCTGAATACAGAACCGATAATTTAACTCTTATCAAAAAAGTTTTAAAACTCAATAACTTTCCTAATCACTTTGTTTCAAAAATCATCTCTGAAAGAATCTTTCAAATTTATCATCCTTGTTTAGTCAAACAACTAAAACAGGAAAGATTCAGGAAAACAGGCCCAATTGGTTTTAAAAACACAGTACTACTTCCATTTATTAACAATATTTCATTTGACATACAAAGAATTTTTAGAAAGGTGGGTATGCACACTATTTTCAGTATACCCTCATATTTGAAAAATTTTTTCCCTCCTATTAAAGACAAAATTAATTTATTGAAAAATTGTAATTTAATTTATGAAATACCATGTAAAAGTTGTAAATTGACATATATTGGACAGACTTCCAGACAATTGGACAAACGCATAACTGAGCACAAACGTAACATCTTTCTACCTCCTGCTAAACACACGGCATTGACTAAACATTCAATTGAGTTTGATCACCCTTTTGATTTTGAAAATGTAAAGATCATTGACAAAGAATCTAATTTACAACGCAGACTATTACTGGAAACAATTCATATGATTAAACAACAAAGTGTAAATCTTAGGTATGAAACACCTAAGATCCATGACTATTACACGGCATTACTGAATCAGTAATGTTTTTTATGATGATGTTTCCAATACATTAAAAAAGTCTTTTTCTTTTAGATTCTGCTAATCAAATGATTATTTACACAAAAAAAAATGTTTATTTTTTCTCTTATAAAGTTGTGTTTATCACACAAACTTGTAAAACACCAAGTTTGAAAATAAGACATATTTGAGTTTAATTTTTTTTCTCTATAATATATTATATTTATTTTCCGTTCACAATTTATAAAAAAAAAAAGGTTTTTTCCCTTAATTTGTGTTACAAACTCATTTGAAAATGTTTAATGTCAAAGAAAGTCGATGTAACCGTGTAGGTTACATTTGAAATTGCCGCCAGTTTCGTCCATGCATCATTATGGATCGTTATCGATCCACCAATCGTTGACGAGTTCTGTCACATATATGTCACAGTACTCTTACCGTTTGAATAGCATGTGCCCAGTCACATATCTGCCACCATGAGGTTTAAATAGTATTTAAAATAGTATTCATACTAATTTCAATAATTGTTATAATGTATTGTCCATTTTTCTGCACAACATGTAAGTATTATTTATATACGGGGTTGTGGTTTCCTTTAATATTACATACTGTTATATCATTTAAAATATTTTTCAGACGCAATAATGATTCTTTGAAAAAGATCCACATCGGGATCGAAACGTTAGAAACATGTAATAATTGCACATTTGTTGTTGTTCTAAAATTGATCGAACCTGGCGCCGATAACATTTAAAAATTTAATTATCTAAAAGTACGATCGAGAAGAATTTACCTTTATTATGGATGGCGAAACTAATACAAACAGAGAGAACAAGTTTTTTGCGTCAATGTCAAGAATGTTTGGGATGGATACAGCAAACATACTTAGGAATTGGTCGTCTACAAATTTGTCGATAGCTAAGATAAGTAACAAAAAGTTATTTCTCCTAAAATGCAGATCAAATAATGTGTTTCCAAAATTCATTTATAATAATGTAATTAACAAAAAGTTCAAATTCATCACCAATCAAGCTCTCACACATGATAAATTGTTACATCTACAAAACAGATATATGAAAAAATTACTAAACATAGTTATTAAAGATACACACAATTTACAAACTAAAGCACTCAATGAAATTAAAGATCTAAATGAAGCCTTACAATTTATAGTTCCAACACACATATTACAAACATTTTATTTTTTTGAGAACAGAAAATATAGAAAATTGTTTGCAGAATGCAAAAAACGGAGCTTAAACAAATTCAACAATTTACTAGGTGTGAGAAATAGAAATTTATTTCAAAATGATTCTGTTGATAGTGAATATTGCGAAGTTGATTCAACTGACGATAATAACAACATGGTATGGTTTAAAAATTTAACTAACATTACAGTTCCAGAAAGTGTAGCAAAAGTATTAAAACTTGGCCCCAAATTTGCATTAGAAACACACAAAAAATATATCATTTCACCCAAATTTCTTGCCTCAATTGAGGCAGGTTTGGAAAAATTAACAGAAATAGATAATATCCAATCCATTACAAGAATCAGAATTATTAATAAAATCATGAATCATACCACTCACGTGATCAACAGAAATCACAATGACAAATTAAAATCCACAATAGTTTCTAATTTAGATTTAAAAGAGACAAAACATTTCTTAAAAAACAATGACAACTTACTATTGTTAAAATCAGATAAAGGTAGCACGACCGTTCTTGTAGAAAAACAGTTTTATATTTCTGAAATAACTAATATGTTAAATGACCAGAATACATATAAAATCAGTAAATTCCAATACACCAGTACTTTTCAACGTGAGGCAAACACTATCGTTGCTGAATTTGTTAAAAAAGGACAAATGGTAGAGACTATGGGAAAAAAACTTAAAACTTATAATGCTGTTACCCCTAGAGCTTATGGATTGCCAAAAACACACAAACAAGAACTAGCCTGGAGAATTATTGTCTCCTCAATTGGAGGTCCTACATACAAATTGTCTAAATTCCTTGCTTCAACTTTAACAAAGATTGTTGGAAAATCTAGATTCCATACAGTGGACAGTTGGCATCTCGTCAATGAATTAAGAAACATTCATGTTCCATCCGATGTACAACTAATCTCTTTAGATGTCACTGCCTTGTTCACCAATGTCCCTATAGACTTGGCGTTACAGGTTTTAGACAAGAGATGGAATGAAATTTCAGAACATACACTGATAAAAAAGCAAGAATTCATTAAGGCTGTTAAATTTGTATTAGAGGCTAATGTGTTTATATTTAATGGCAAATGTTATAGACAAACTTTCGGTACAGCTATGGGCTCACCTATCTCTCCAGTTGTTGCTAATTTAGTAATGGAGGAATTGGAAAATGTTTCCATCGCCAAATTGCCATTTGATCTGATTTTCTACAAACGTTATGTAGATGACATTGCAACTTGTGTAAAACCAGATCAAATTGATGTATTGCTTAAAACTTTCAATGAATTTCATAATAGACTACAGTTCACATATGAATTAGAAGAAAATTCATGTCTAAACTTTCTTGACATTAGTATTATTAAAACAGAATCTTTCTTAAAAACCAACTGGTACCACAAATCCACTTGGTCCGGCAGATATATTAATTTTTTCTCAGCCCACCCACTTAAACACAAAATGGGCTTAATAAAAGGCTTGGTTGATCGTGCTATATTGCTTGCAAACCCTGAATACAGAACCGATAATTTAACTCTTATCAAAAAAGTTTTAAAACTCAATAACTTTCCTAATCACTTTGTTTCAAAAATCATCTCTGAAAGAATCTTTCAAATTTATCATCCTTGTTTAGTCGAACAACTAAAACAGGAAAGATTCAGGAAAACAGGCCCAATTGGTTTTAAAAACACAGTACTACTTCCATTTATTAACAATATTTCATTTGACATACAAAGAATTTTTAGAAAGGTGGGTATGCACACTATTTTCAGTATACCCTCATATTTGAAAAATTTTTTCCCTCCTATTAAAGACAAAATTAATTTATTGAAAAATTGTAATTTAATTTATGAAATACCATGTAAAAGTTGTAAATTGACATATATTGGACAGACTTCCAGACAATTGGACAAACGCATAACTGAGCACAAACGTAACATCTTTCTACCTCCTGCTAAACACACGGCATTGACTAAACATTCAATTGAGTTTGATCACCCTTTTGATTTTGAAAATGTAAAGATCATTGACAAAGAATCTAATTTACAACGCAGACTATTACTGGAAACAATTCATATGATTAAACAACAAAGTGTAAATCTTAGGTATGAAACACCTAAGATCCATGACTATTACACGGCATTACTGAATCAGTAATGTTTTTTATGATGATGTTTCCAATACATTAAAAAAGTCTTTTTCTTTTAGATTCTGCTAATCAAATGATTATTTACACAAAAAAAATGTTTATTTTTTCTCTTATAAAGTTGTGTTTATCACACAAACTTGTAAAACACCAAGTTTGAAAATAAGACATATTTGAGTTTAATTTTTTTTCTCTATAATATATTATATTTATTTTCCGTTCACAATTTATAAAAAAAAAAAAGGTTTTTTCCCTTAATTTGTGTTACAAACTCATTTGAAAATGTTTAATGTCAAAGAAAGTCGATGTAACCGTGTAGGTTACATTTGAAATTGCCGCCAGTTTCGTCCATGCATCATTATGGATCGTTATCGATCCACCAATCGTTGACGAGTTCTGTCACATATATGTCACAGTACTCTTACCGTTTGAATAGCATGTGCCCAGTCACATATCTGCCACCATGAGGTTTAAATAGTATTTAAAATAGTATTCATACTAATTTCAATAATTGTTATAATGTATTGTCCATTTTTCTGCACAACATGTAAGTATTATTTATATACGGGGTTGTGGTTTCCTTTAATATTACATACTGTTATATCATTTAAAATATTTTTCAGACGCAATAATGATTCTTTGAAAAAGATCCACATCGGGATCGAAACGTTAGAAACATGTAATAATTGCACATTTGTTGTTGTTCTAAAATTGATCGAACCTGGCGCCGATAACATTTAAAAATTTAATTATACAAAATGAAGATCTTATTGACGATATAGCATTTATTGAAGCTAATTTTACAGCTTAATTTTTATTGAAGCTATTATAAATAAAATATAAATGTATATATGTTTCATTAAAAAAAAAGTAGCTTGATTTTTACCTAAAAAATATTTTAAGAGAAGTTTATAATTATTAGAAGAGATCTCTTCTAATAATTACATGATTTGATATGATTCGAGCCCATAAAAATAAAAAGTAATGTATGTAACAATATAGGTTCGCATGGCTCAGCGAGGAAGCACTTCATGAAGTTACACGGAACTCCCCAGGTCGAATCTCGCCAACTCCCCATAAAAATTTCTGAATTGTAATAAGGTTTTTTCGAAGACAAAGTAGAATATTCTCTTCAAGCAGTGCATAAAAGTAGTAATATATATACATGATAGATTTTCTAATTTTTTTAATAACTTTTTCTTAAATTTGAATATTTTGTGCGTCTCAAAAAGATGCTTAAAAGATGCCTGAAAGACCCCAAAAACGACGTGTAAAAGATGCATAAAAGGCTCCAAAAAGACGCCAAAAAGATGCCCCGAAAGACGCCAAAAATATGTCCAAACAGATGCCAAAAAGACGTCTTAAAGATAGGTCTTTTTGGCATCTTTTAGGCACCTTTACAAGACGTCTTTAAGATGCCAGAAAGACCTGTGGGAGACGTCTTTAAGTCTCCCAGTTTTGTAACAAAGACGTGTTAAAGACGTACATAAGACGTAAAAAAGACGTAAAAAAGACCTGCTAAAGACGTACAAGACGTCTTAAAGACGTCTTTACGTCTTGCGGCAGCAATCTTAAAGACGTCTTTAAGATGCCTTTGTGCTATCTGGGAGGATTGTGGCACTTACCTAATTCAAACTTTACAACCTAGGGAACTTGGCGTCGGCGCTGGCACTAGTAGGTGAGACTAGAAGTCTCTAGAAGTAGGTGAACAGAGTGTTTTCTCCTATTTCAAACTATTTTGAGAATTCTGTATATTTTTAACTGTACTATATAATGCGTAATTCATTTCATTCATTTTAAAAGTGCTACTGCATTTATTTGGTTGCACATTATTTGTTATCTAGGTGCACGGTAGTGCACCAGCCAAGTTCTTGCACTACCACCTTTTACACGAAACAACTTAGGCGTTTTTTAGAGGCTTATAACTCGGCACTGGAGGTAGATGGAGAGATGTAATTTTGTACACTTGTTAAGTGCTATCATGTCTCAATATTGACAAAATATTAATCTTCCAACATTAGTAGGTTCCGAGATATAGGACCTCAAAAATCGCTAAATTTGTCACTGACTGACTGACTGACTGACTGACAGATCATCAAAACCTTTTGGGTATTTCCCTTTGACCTACAAGGTAGAAATTTTGCACACAGGTCCACCATAACAAACCCTTAAAGGAATAATTGTCAAAGTTTGAAATTTTACACCTTAAAGGGGTGGTATTAAAAAAAAACGTTACGAAATAGGTACGTAGGATAGAACATATAGTAAATGGTTGTATCTCGGGAACGGTGATTCTACCGCGAAAATAATGAAATTTTCAAAAGTCTCAACCGAAAAGCATATAAGAAAAAAATAAATAAATTTTTTAGTCAATTTATAAAATTTATTTTTTAAAAACAATTCATCAATTAAAATAAATAAATAAATAAATAAATAAATAAGTGTCGAAATATAAAATATAATAAAAAAATAAATAAATAATCTGTCGGTAATATATTATAATCAATGGCCGTCGGGCACCCGCGATAATGACGCGTACAATTAAAGGGAGATGTCGCGACTGACGATCGAACGATCTATAAAGATCGATACACAAAGATTTTATCCTTCTTCTTTCGTGCGCTCTCGAGATTGATAAAAGTATCCTCTGTATATGAAATATTTGTATAAGTGAAATATAGTTTTGTTCAATTTAAAACCTATCAAATAAAGTGCCACACGCATCGTTTATTTGACCATCGAGCTCCAACATAATCAATTAATAAATAAATAAATAATAGTGTCTAAATATAAAAAGTATTAAAAAATAAATAAATAAATAATAGTGTCTAAATATAAAAAGTATTAAAAAATAAATAAATAAATAATAGTGTCTAAATATAAAAAGTATTAAAAAATAAATAAATAAATAATCAATTAATAAATAAATAAATAATAGTGTCTAAATATAAAAAGTATTAAAAAATAAATAAATAAATAATCAATTTTCTTTTAATAATATATTTGCGTGATATCGCCTATTTAAGGAAGTGTACGGAATATTATATATTCGTGCAGCTTCTCTTATTGAGCTTCCAGTTCTGAAACACGGAAACGGTACACATAATTATCAAGAGCCGATTCCTTCCTGGATTTTAATTTAAAATAAGGTATATTACTTTACTGCGGTCAGTGCTTGAAGCATGATTTCTTCAGTCCACCCTGGTTTTCTTCCTGGTTTGGTGGCTGCTGAAATTATACAGTCAAACATAAATCGTAGATGAAAATAGCGTGAAACAAGATCATACCTTTTTTCCGATTTGCGGCGAGCGGCGTAACGCGGGGTGTAACGCACGGCGATACGCGAGGCGATGCGCGAGGCATAACGCGCGTCGTTATGTGCGGCGTTACGCCCGTCGTTACGCGCGGCTTCACGATGGCGCACGGCGTCTTGTTCTGCGTCCCGGGCAGATAAACATCTGTTATGTATTCCTACAAAAATAAATAAATTATACTTTTACAAGTGATCATACGGGATTAGACATGTTGATGTAATTGAACAAGGGGTAAAGTGTATAGGTCTAACTGATAATGATGAAACCGACAAAATTGTTGAAAGTGTAAACCAAAATGAAAATGAATCTAGCGAAAGTGATACAGAACAAAGTTTCGAGTCAGTAGTAAGCGAAGAACTAGATACAATTCAAGGTTCAAGTAGTCAAAATGATACTAGGTCTGAGCGTCCATCGAGGAGCAAAATTCCAAATAAAAAATATTTCAATGATGAGTATGTTACGAATTTTATATGTGTAAACTATTGCGATGCAATGGTACCGACATCGGTTAAGGAGGCGATTGAGTCTCACGAATCAGAAAAATGGAGAGAGGCTATGCAATCTGAAATAGAGAGTATCGAACAAAATGCAACGTGGAAACTTGTTGACAGGCCAATTAATAAAAATGTAATTGATCTAAGATGGGTCTATAGGTAGAAAGATAATAAAACATTCAAAGCCAGATTAGTGGTAAGAGGTTTTCAACAAACAGATAAGCTGGAAAATGTATATTCACCTGTAGTAAAAATGCAAACTTTAAAACTATTACTTTCTTACTGTTGTCAGTTTAGCTTACACATTGAACAAATGGACGTTAAAACCGCATTTCTTAATGGCAAGATTATTTCAGAAGTATATGTAGAGCAACCAGAAGGTTATAATAATGGTACTGATCAAGTGTATAAATTAGAAAAGGCATTGTACGGTCTAAGGGAAAGCCCCAGATCATGGTACGAGTGCTTCAACGAATTTATGAATAATTTAGGCTTTAAGCGAAGCAAGTATGACTATTGTTTGTATGTAAGAAAAAGTGAAAAACATGTAGCATATGTACTGTTATTCGTTGATGATTTGTTAATATGTTGTAGGACCCGAAAGATTATCAATGATGTAAAGTTAAAATTATCAACTCGATTCAAAATGAAAGATATGAGTAAAGTGAAGAATTACATTGGAATAAACATTAATTACAATACGGGACAAAACGTTATGACCTTAAGTCAAGAAAGTTACATAGAATCATTAGCAGAAAAATATCAATTAGAAAGTGCAAAGTTGTATAGCACACCCATGGAAGAAAACTTAAAACTCAAACCTGCTAGCAATGTAGATACATGTATTAAATATAGAAATTTAATTGGCGAGCTATTATACATAAACACTGGAACTAGACCAGATATTGCTATCTAAGTAGATATCAAAACTCTTATAATAACACTCATTTTAAGTATGCATTAAGAATTTTAAAATATTTGTACTCAACTAAAGAACTGAAGTTAACTTATACGAAAAACTGTAATACTGAAATATTAGATTGTATGGTAGATGCAGATTGGGCAGGAGATTGTTATGACAGAAAATCTACAACAGGATACATCAACGCGCGCGGCAGCGCGCGACCAAGTTCCCCGTCCCGCTCCCTCTAAGCTGCCGAGTAGTATATCTCGTAGGACAGTTAAGCGCTTTTTAGCCATATTGGCACCGCCACTGCCGCTCTCCCCGCTAACCTAACCTAACCAAAATTTTTATATGAGCTAGATATAATATCAACTAACTCTCATGTAAAAAGCAACTTTCTACCTAGCCTGGAACCTGAGATATAAATAGGCCAAAAATGCATAATTCTTGGAATATATGATGATGATGATGATCATGTTAATTCTAACCCACTTCCAGACAAGGTAGAAACTTGAAAATTTGGAATCAAATGTCTTTTATATCCAAACCAACAGGAAAAATCGAAAAACCCGAAAAATATTTTTTTTTCTTTTGAAAAGATCAAAAGACTACATACGTCACGTTGTCGGGCATACCCCATATGCTTTAGGTACGGTCTTTTGAAAATTTTTATTGTTACGTCAAAAATTCCTTGCAGCACTTAAGTTGGGTCATCCATCCACGCAATATACTTTGCGTGTTTTAAGTAACCGCGTCATGCTATTTTCTGCAGATTAGCTTTCGCCTGTGAATCCGAATATCTGGCCATTTCTTACAAAAATAACATGATATCCAAACCAAAATACTTCGTGTGAATGTTGACCAAGTTCCCCGGCCCATCCACTTCAGTGATATGAAGGATGGACCAAGTTCCTCACGCCTATCAAAGTTATGATATGATGGATGGACCAAGTTCCTCTTGCCTACAAGGCCTGTGATATCGAGAAGGACCAATTCACAGAAGCACAGCCCAGTAAGCACCAGACGTCTTAAAGACGTCTTTTTCTCGTCGTTTTTACGTCTTTACGTCTTACGTCTCGGAAAGACGTCGTTTTGACGGCTGGAGGAAGGTGCCTTTTATGCGTCTCATTTCTGACGTCAAAACGACGTCTCCTGAAAGACGTCTTTTTGGACGTCTAAAAGGCACCTCTTTGGAGACGTCGTTTTTACGTCAGAAATGAGATGCATAAAAGGCACCTCCCTCCAACCGTCAAAACGACGTCTCCTGAAAGACGTCTTTTTAGACGTCTAAAAGGCACCTCTTTGGAGACGTCGTTTTTACGTCAGAATAAGATGCATAAAATGAACCTTGCTCTAACCGTCAAAACTACGTCTGAAAAAGTACCCCTTTTTGGACGTTTAAAAGGTACCTCTACTTGAAGTGTAACAAAAAACTGAAGTAAAATAGAAAGTTTTTTCTTAATCAATATGTTTAATAGGTCAAAAATAATATAACAGTACATACCCAGATAGCACAGTCCGTCTATATGTCTGCTTTCTCTCGTCTTTTTTTCGTCTTTACGTCTTACGGCCCATAAAGACGTCTTTTACACGTCTAAAAAGTCGTCTTTACAGCTGAAGAAAGTCGGCTTTTGTTCGTCTCATTTCTGCCGTAAAAAAGACGGCTTCAAAGTGGCGTCTTTTACAAGTCTGTAAAGTCGTCTTTTTGCAGCCGTCGTTTTTACAGTCGAAGGAAGACGCCTTTTATACGCCATGTATTAAAACATCCCAAGAGAAATTATACAAAATGAAGATCTTATTGACGATATAGCATTTATTGAAGCTAATTTTACAGCTTAATTTTTATTGAAGCTATTATAAATAAAATATAAATGTATATATGTTTCATTAAAAAAAAAAGTAGCTTGATTTTTACCTAAAAAATATTTTAAGAGAAGTTTATAATTATTAGAAGAGATCTCTTCTAATAATTACATGATTTGATATGATTCGAGCCCATAAAAATAAAAAGTAATGTATGTAACAATATAGGTTCGCATGGCTCAGCGAGGAAGCACTTCATGAAGTTACACGGAACTCCCCAGGTCGAATCTCGCCAACTCCCCATAAAAATTTCTGAATTGTAATAAGGTTTTTTCGAAGACAAAGTAGAATATTCTCTTCAAGCAGTGCATAAAAGTAGTAATATATATACATGATAGATTTTCTAATTTTTTTAATAACTTTTTCTTAAATTTGAATATTTTGTGCGTCTCAAAAAGATGCTTAAAAGATGCCTGAAAGACCCCAAAAACGACGTGTAAAAGATGCATAAAAGGCTCCAAAAAGACGCCAAAAAGATGCCCCGAAAGACGCCAAAAAGATGTCCAAACAGATGCCAAAAAGACGTCTTAAAGATAGGTCTTTTTGGCATCTTTTAGGCACCTTTACAAGACGTCTTTAAGATGCCAGAAAGACCTGTGGGAGACGTCTTTAAGTCTCCCAGTTTTGTAACAAAGACGTGTTAAAGACGTACATAAGACGTAAAAAAGACGTAAAAAAGACCTGCTAAAGACGTACAAGACGTCTTAAAGACGTCTTTACGTCTTGCGGCAGCAATCTTAAAGACGTCTTTAAGATGCCTTTGTGCTATCTGGGAGGATTGTGGCACTTACCTAATTCAAACTTTACAACCTAGGGAACTTGGCGTCGGCGCTGGCACTAGTAGGTGAGACTAGAAGTCTCTAGAAGTAGGTGAACAGAGTGTTTTCTCCTATTTCAAACTATTTTGAGAATTCTGTATATTTTTAACTGTACTATATAATGCGTAATTCATTTCATTCATTTTAAAAGTGCTACTGCATTTATTTGGTTGCACATTATTTGTTATCTAGGTGCACGGTAGTGCACCAGCCAAGTTCTTGCACTACCACCTTTTACACGAAACAACTTAGGCGTTTTTTAGAGGCTTATAACTCGGCACTGGAGGTAGATGGAGAGATGTAATTTTGTACACTTGTTAAGTGCTATCATGTCTCAATATTGACAAAATATTAATCTTCCAACATTAGTAGGTTCCGAGATATAGGACCTCAAAAATCGCTAAATTTGTCACTGACTGACTGACTGACTGACTGACAGATCATCAAAACCTTTTGGGTATTTCCCTTTGACCTACAAGGTAGAAATTTTGCACACAGGTCCACCATAACAAACCCTTAAAGGAATAATTGTCAAAGTTTGAAATTTTACACCTTAAAGGGGTGGTATTAAAAAAAAACGTTACGAAATAGGTACGTAGGATAGAACATATAGTAAATGGTTGTATCTCGGGAACGGTGATTCTACCGCGAAAATAATGAAATTTTCAAAAGTCTCAACCGAAAAGCATATAAGAAAAAAATAAATAAATTTTTTAGTCAATTTATAAAATTTATTTTTTAAAAACAATTCATCAATTAAAATAAATAAATAAATAAATAAATAAGTGTCGAAATATAAAATATAATAAAAAAATAAATAAATAATCTGTCGGTAATATATTATAATCAATGGCCGTCGGGCACCCGCGATAATGACGCGTACAATTAAAGGGAGATGTCGCGACTGACGATCGAACGATCTATAAAGATCGATACACAAAGATTTTATCCTTCTTCTTTCGTGCGCTCTCGAGATTGATAAAAGTATCCTCTGTATATGAAATATTTGTATAAGTGAAATATAGTTTTGTTCAATTTAAAACCTATCAAATAAAGTGCCACACGCATCGTTTATTTGACCATCGAGCTCCAACATAATCAATTAATAAATAAATAAATAATAGTGTCTAAATATAAAAAGTATTAAAAAATAAATAAATAAATAATAGTGTCTAAATATAAAAAGTATTAAAAAATAAATAAATAAATAATAGTGTCTAAATATAAAAAGTATTAAAAAATAAATAAATAAATAATCAATTAATAAATAAATAAATAATAGTGTCTAAATATAAAAAGTATTAAAAAATAAATAAATAAATAATCAATTTTCTTTTAATAATATATTTGCGTGATATCGCCTATTTAAGGAAGTGTACGGAATATTATATATTCGTGCAGCTTCTCTTATTGAGCTTCCAGTTCTGAAACACGGAAACGGTACACATAATTATCAAGAGCCGATTCCTTCCTGGATTTTAATTTAAAATAAGGTATATTACTTTACTGCGGTCAGTGCTTGAAGCATGATTTCTTCAGTCCACCCTGGTTTTCTTCCTGGTTTGGTGGCTGCTGAAATTATACAGTCAAACATAAATCGTAGATGAAAATAGCGTGAAACAAGATCATACCTTTTTTCCGATTTGCGGCGAGCGGCGTAACGCGGGGTGTAACGCACGGCGATACGCGAGGCGATGCGCGAGGCATAACGCGCGTCGTTATGTGCGGCGTTACGCCCGTCGTTACGCGCGGCTTCACGATGGCGCACGGCGTCTTGTTCTGCGTCCCGGGCAGATAAACATCTGTTATGTATTCCTACAAAAATAAATAAATTATACTTTTACAAGTGATCATACGGGATTAGACATGTTGATGTAATTGAACAAGGGGTAAAGTGTATAGGTCTAACTGATAATGATGAAACCGACAAAATTGTTGAAAGTGTAAACCAAAATGAAAATGAATCTAGCGAAAGTGATACAGAACAAAGTTTCGAGTCAGTAGTAAGCGAAGAACTAGATACAAGCCGTAGAGCCGGTACTCTGGATGTTTTCCCGGGTTTTCCTGTACGGCGGTACGGAGGTGCTCGTACCAGGTATCGGTCGGTGGTTCTACGGGTCCGGCTTCTGCTGGTCGTCGTGAGAGTGCGTCTGCTACTAAGTTTTGTTCGCCCCGACGGTACTCTACGACCAAATCGTACTGCTAGAGTTCTAGGCCCCAGCGGGCGAGTCTCCCCGAGGGGTTGTCCATCTTTTGTAGCCAGTTCAGAGCTTGATGGTCGGTGATTACCGTAAACCTGTAGCCCTCCAGGTAAGGCCTCATTTTCCTAATGCCCCAGACCACTGCCAGACATTCCTGCTCGGTAACCGAATAGTTTCGTTCGGCTCCGTTGAGCGTTCGGCTGGCGTACGCGATGACGCGTTCCTCCCCGTCCACTTCCTGGGTTAGGACGGCGCCTAATCCGCTTTGGCTTGCGTCGGTCTGTAGCGTCAATGTCCGGCTGAAGTCGAGGCATGCTAGAACGGGTGCGGTGGCCAGCTGGGTCCGCAGGACTTCGAAGGCTTTGTTTTCGGCCTCTCCCCAGTGCCATCCACGGCGCTTTTGCAGTAGCTGGTGTAGTGGTTCGGCGGTATCTGCAAAGTGCGGGATGAACCGACGGTACCACGATACTATCCCTAGGAATCGGCGGAGGTCCTTGGTGGTGGTTGGTGGTGGAATGCTACGTATTGCCTCCACCTTGTCGGGATCGGTCCGGACGCCTTGGCTAGTGACCAGGTGGCCGAGGTATCGAAGCTCGGTGCGGCAGAAGTTACACTTCTCAAGGTTTATCCTGAGGTTGGCTTGGCGTAGCAATTTTAGCACTTCTCGCAGGTTGGCGAGGTGTTCCTCGAAGGTGGCCCCCAGTATGATGATGTCATCCAGATAGGTGAATGCTCGTGGCTCCATGCGTGGGCCGATGACGGAGTCCAGCAAACGCTGGAATGTGGCCGGTGCGGAGTATAACCCAAATGGCATCACCTTGAACTGGTAGAGTCCGCGCCCCGGTACGGTGAAGGCGGAAACCGGACGACTGTCTTTTGCCAGGGGTACCTGCCAGTACCCGTTAGCCAGATCTATTGTTGAGAGGTATCGGCCTCCTCTCAGTTTCTCTAACGTGGCCTGGGGTAGCGGATAGGCATCCCTTTCGGTGACGCTGTTTACCTTCCGGAAATCGATGCAGAACCGAGGCTTTCCACTGGCTTTCCGGACGATGACCACCGGGGAGCTCCACGGGCTGGTG
>CAKOFU010000024.1:0-15312 GCA_933228785.1 Lasioglossum pauxillum | reverse complement strand
ACCTAACCTAACCTAACCTAACCTAACCTAACCTAACCTAACCTAACCTAACCTAACCTAACCTAACCTAACCTAACCTAACCTAACCTAACCTAACCTAACCTAACCTAACCTAACCTAACCTAACCTAACCTAACCTAACCTAACCTAACCTAACCTAACCTAACCTAACCTAACCTAACCTAACCTAACCTAACCTAACCTAACCTAACCTAACCTAACCTAACCTAACCTAACCTAACCTAACCTAACCTAACCTAACCTAACCTAACCTAACCTAACCTAACCTAACCTAACCTAACCTAACCTAACCTAACCTAACCTAACCTAACCTAACCTAACCTAACCTAACCTAACCTAACCTAACCTAACCTAACCTAACCTAACCTAACCTAACCTAACCTAACCTAACCTAACCTAACCTAACCTAACCTAACCTAACCTAACCTAACCTAACCTAACCTAACCTAACCTAACCTAACCTAACCTAACCTAACCTAACCTAACCTAACCTAACCTAACCTAACCTAACCTAACCTAACCTAACCTAACCTAACCTAACCTAACCTAACCTAACCTAACCTAACCTAACCTAACCTAACCTAACCTAACCTAACCTAACCTAACCTAACCGAACCTAACCTAACCTAACCTAACCTAACCTAACCTAACCTAACCTAACCTAACCTAACCTAACCTAACCTAACCTAACCTAACCTAACCTAACCTAACCTAACCTAACCTAACCTAACCTAACCTAACCTAACCTAACCTAACCTAACCTAACCTAACCTAACCTAACCTAACCTAACCTAACCTAACCTAACCTAACCTAACCTAACCTAACCTAACCTAACCTAACCTAACCTAACCTAACCTAACCTAACCTAACCTAACCTAACCTAACCTAACCTAACCTAACCTAACCTAACCTAACCTAACCTAACCTAACCTAACCTAACCTAACCTAACCTAACCTAACCTAACCTAACCTAACCTAACCTAACCTAACCTAACCTAACCTAACCTAACCTAACCTAACCTAACCTAACCTAACCTAACCTAACCTAACCTAACCTAACCTAACCTAACCTAACCTAACCTAACCTAACCTAACCTAACCTAACCTAACCTAACCTAACCTAACCTAACCTAACCTAACCTAACCTAACCTAACCTAACCTAACCTAACCTAACCTAACCTAACCTAACCTAACCTAACCTAACCTAACCTAACCTAACCTAACCTAACCTAACCTAACCTAACCTAACCTAACCTAACCTAACCTAACCTAACCTAACCTAACCTAACCTAACCTAACCTAACCTAACCTAACCTAACCTAACCTAACCTAACCTAACCTAACCTAACCTAACCTAACCTAACCTAACCTAACCTAACCTAACCTAACCTAACCTAACCTAACCTAACCTAACCTAACCTAACCTAACCTAACCTAACCTAACCTAACCTAACCTAACCTAACCTAACCTAACCTAACCTAACCTAACCTAACCTAACCTAACCTAACCTAACCTAACCTAACCTAACCTAACCTAACCTAACCTAACCTAACCTAACCTAACCTAACCTAACCTAACCTAACCTAACCTAACCTAACCTAACCTAACCTAACCTAACCTAACCTAACCTAACCTAACCTAACCTAACCTAACCTAACCTAACCTAACCTAACCTAACCTAACCTAACCTAACCTAACCTAACCTAACCTAACCTAACCTAACCTAACCTAACCTAACCTAACCTAACCTAACCTAACCTAACCTAACCTAACCTAACCTAACCTAACCTAACCTAACCTAACCTAACCTAACCTAACCTAACCTAACCTAACCTAACCTAACCTAACCTAACCTAACCTAACCTAACCTAACCT
The DNA here is from genome assembly GCA_933228785.1 of Lasioglossum pauxillum. Taxonomy (NCBI): domain Eukaryota; kingdom Metazoa; phylum Arthropoda; class Insecta; order Hymenoptera; family Halictidae; genus Lasioglossum; species Lasioglossum pauxillum. The sequence goes on along the minus strand of CAKOFU010000024.1, from coordinate 13,413 downwards.
AACCTAACCTAACCTAACCTAACCTAACCTAACCTAACCTAACCTAACCTAACCTAACCTAACCTAACCTAACCTAACCTAACCTAACCTAACCTAACCTAACCTAACCTAACCTAACCTAACCTAACCTAACCTAACCTAACCTAACCTAACCTAACCTAACCTAACCTAACCTAACCTAACCTAACCTAACCTAACCTAACCTAACCTAACCTAACCTAACCTAACCTAACCTAACCTAACCTAACCTAACCTAACCTAACCTAACCTAACCTAACCTAACCTAACCTAACCTAACCTAACCTAACCTAACCTAACCTAACCTAACCTAACCTAACCTAACCTAACCTAACCTAACCTAACCTAACCTAACCTAACCTAACCTAACCTAACCTAACCTAACCTAACCTAACCTAACCTAACCTAACCTAACCTAACCTAACCTAACCTAACCTAACCTAACCTAACCTAACCTAACCTAACCTAACCTAACCTAACCTAACCTAACCTAACCTAACCTAACCTAACCTAACCTAACCTAACCTAACCTAACCTAACCTAACCTAACCTAACCTAACCTAACCTAACCTAACCTAACCTAACCTAACCTAACCTAACCTAACCTAACCTAACCTAACCTAACCTAACCTAACCTAACCTAACCTAACCTAACCTAACCTAACCTAACCTAACCTAACCTAACCTAACCTAACCTAACCTAACCTAACCTAACCTAACCTAACCTAACCTAACCTAACCTAACCTAACCTAACCTAACCTAACCTAACCTAACCTAACCTAACCTAACCTAACCTAACCTAACCTAACCTAACCTAACCTAACCTAACCTAACCTAACCTAACCTAACCTAACCTAACCTAACCTAACCTAACCTAACCTAACCTAACCTAACCTAACCTAACCTAACCTAACCTAACCTAACCTAACCTAACCTAACCTAACCTAACCTAACCTAACCTAACCTAACCTAACCTAACCTAACCTAACCTAACCTAACCTAACCTAACCTAACCTAACCTAACCTAACCTAACCTAACCTAACCTAACCTAACCTAACCTAACCTAACCTAACCTAACCTAACCTAACCTAACCTAACCTAACCTAACCTAACCTAACCTAACCTAACCTAACCTAACCTAACCTAACCTAACCTAACCTAACCTAACCTAACCTAACCTAACCTAACCTAACCTAACCTAACCTAACCTAACCTAACCTAACCTAACCTAACCTAACCTAACCTAACCTAACCTAACCTAACCTAACCTAACCTAACCTAACCTAACCTAACCTAACCTAACCTAACCTAACCTAACCTAACCTAACCTAACCTAACCTAACCTAACCTAACCTAACCTAACCTAACCTAACCTAACCTAACCTAACCTAACCTAACCTAACCTAACCTAACCTAACCTAACCTAACCTAACCTAACCTAACCTAACCTAACCTAACCTAACCTAACCTAACCTAACCTAACCTAACCTAACCTAACCTAACCTAACCTAACCTAACCTAACCTAACCTAACCTAACCTAACCTAACCTAACCTAACCTAACCTAACCTAACCTAACCTAACCTAACCTAACCTAACCTAACCTAACCTAACCTAACCTAACCTAACCTAACCTAACCTAACCTAACCTAACCTAACCTAACCTAACCTAACCTAACCTAACCTAACCTAACCTAACCTAACCTAACCTAACCTAACCTAACCTAACCTAACCTAACCTAACCTAACCTAACCTAACCTAACCTAACCTAACCTAACCTAACCTAACCTAACCTAACCTAACCTAACCTAACCTAACCTAACCTAACCTAACCTAACCTAACCTAACCTAACCTAACCTAACCTAACCTAACCTAACCTAACCTAACCTAACCTAACCTAACCTAACCTAACCTAACCTAACCTAACCTAACCTAACCTAACCTAACCTAACCTAACCTAACCTAACCTAACCTAACCTAACCTAACCTAACCTAACCTAACCTAACCTAACCTAACCTAACCTAACCTAACCTAACCTAACCTAACCTAACCTAACCTAACCTAACCTAACCTAACCTAACCTAACCTAACCTAACCTAACCTAACCTAACCTAACCTAACCTAACCTAACCTAACCTAACCTAACCTAACCTAACCTAACCTAACCTAACCTAACCTAACCTAACCTAACCTAACCTAACCTAACCTAACCTAACCTAACCTAACCTAACCTAACCTAACCTAACCTAACCTAACCTAACCTAACCTAACCTAACCTAACCTAACCTAACCTAACCTAACCTAACCTAACCTAACCTAACCTAACCTAACCTAACCTAACCTAACCTAACCTAACCTAACCTAACCTAACCTAACCTAACCTAACCTAACCTAACCTAACCTAACCTAACCTAACCTAACCTAACCTAACCTAACCTAACCTAACCTAACCTAACCTAACCTAACCTAACCTAACCTAACCTAACCTAACCTAACCTAACCTAACCTAACCTAACCTAACCTAACCTAACCTAACCTAACCTAACCTAACCTAACCTAACCTAACCTAACCTAACCTAACCTAACCTAACCTAACCTAACCTAACCTAACCTAACCTAACCTAACCTAACCTAACCTAACCTAACCTAACCTAACCTAACCTAACCTAACCTAACCTAACCTAACCTAACCTAACCTAACCTAACCTAACCTAACCTAACCTAACCTAACCTAACCTAACCTAACCTAACCTAACCTAACCTAACCTAACCTAACCTAACCTAACCTAACCTAACCTAACCTAACCTAACCTAACCTAACCTAACCTAACCTAACCTAACCTAACCTAACCTAACCTAACCTAACCTAACCTAACCTAACCTAACCTAACCTAACCTAACCTAACCTAACCTAACCTAACCTAACCTAACCTAACCTAACCTAACCTAACCTAACCTAACCTAACCTAACCTAACCTAACCTAACCTAACCTAACCTAACCTAACCTAACCTAACCTAACCTAACCTAACCTAACCTAACCTAACCTAACCTAACCTAACCTAACCTAACCTAACCTAACCTAACCTAACCTAACCTAACCTAACCTAACCTAACCTAACCTAACCTAACCTAACCTAACCTAACCTAACCTAACCTAACCTAACCTAACCTAACCTAACCTAACCTAACCTAACCTAACCTAACCTAACCTAACCTAACCTAACCTAACCTAACCTAACCTAACCTAACCTAACCTAACCTAACCTAACCTAACCTAACCTAACCTAACCTAACCTAACCTAACCTAACCTAACCTAACCTAACCTAACCTAACCTAACCTAACCTAACCTAACCTAACCTAACCTAACCTAACCTAACCTAACCTAACCTAACCTAACCTAACCTAACCTAACCTAACCTAACCTAACCTAACCTAACCTAACCTAACCTAACCTAACCTAACCTAACCTAACCTAACCTAACCTAACCTAACCTAACCTAACCTAACCTAACCTAACCTAACCTAACCTAACCTAACCTAACCTAACCTAACCTAACCTAACCTAACCTAACCTAACCTAACCTAACCTAACCTAACCTAACCTAACCTAACCTAACCTAACCTAACCTAACCTAACCTAACCTAACCTAACCTAACCTAACCTAACCTAACCTAACCTAACCTAACCTAACCTAACCTAACCTAACCTAACCTAACCTAACCTAACCTAACCTAACCTAACCTAACCTAACCTAACCTAACCTAACCTAACCTAACCTAACCTAACCTAACCTAACCTAACCTAACCTAACCTAACCTAACCTAACCTAACCTAACCTAACCTAACCTAACCTAACCTAACCTAACCTAACCTAACCTAACCTAACCTAACCTAACCTAACCTAACCTAACCTAACCTAACCTAACCTAACCTAACCTAACCTAACCTAACCTAACCTAACCTAACCTAACCTAACCTAACCTAACCTAACCTAACCTAACCTAACCTAACCTAACCTAACCTAACCTAACCTAACCTAACCTAACCTAACCTAACCTAACCTAACCTAACCTAACCTAACCTAACCTAACCTAACCTAACCTAACCTAACCTAACCTAACCTAACCTAACCTAACCTAACCTAACCTAACCTAACCTAACCTAACCTAACCTAACCTAACCTAACCTAACCTAACCTAACCTAACCTAACCTAACCTAACCTAACCTAACCTAACCTAACCTAACCTAACCTAACCTAACCTAACCTAACCTAACCTAACCTAACCTAACCTAACCTAACCTAACCTAACCTAACCTAACCTAACCTAACCTAACCTAACCTAACCTAACCTAACCTAACCTAACCTAACCTAACCTAACCTAACCTAACCTAACCTAACCTAACCTAACCTAACCTAACCTAACCTAACCTAACCTAACCTAACCTAACCTAACCTAACCTAACCTAACCTAACCTAACCTAACCTAACCTAACCTAACCTAACCTAACCTAACCTAACCTAACCTAACCTAACCTAACCTAACCTAACCTAACCTAACCTAACCTAACCTAACCTAACCTAACCTAACCTAACCTAACCTAACCTAACCTAACCTAACCTAACCTAACCTAACCTAACCTAACCTAACCTAACCTAACCTAACCTAACCTAACCTAACCTAACCTAACCTAACCTAACCTAACCTAACCTAACCTAACCTAACCTAACCTAACCTAACCTAACCTAACCTAACCTAACCTAACCTAACCTAACCTAACCTAACCTAACCTAACCTAACCTAACCTAACCTAACCTAACCTAACCTAACCTAACCTAACCTAACCTAACCTAACCTAACCTAACCTAACCTAACCTAACCTAACCTAACCTAACCTAACCTAACCTAACCTAACCTAACCTAACCTAACCTAACCTAACCTAACCTAACCTAACCTAACCTAACCTAACCTAACCTAACCTAACCTAACCTAACCTAACCTAACCTAACCTAACCTAACCTAACCTAACCTAACCTAACCTAACCTAACCTAACCTAACCTAACCTAACCTAACCTAACCTAACCTAACCTAACCTAACCTAACCTAACCTAACCTAACCTAACCTAACCTAACCTAACCTAACCTAACCTAACCTAACCTAACCTAACCTAACCTAACCTAACCTAACCTAACCTAACCTAACCTAACCTAACCTAACCTAACCTAACCTAACCTAACCTAACCTAACCTAACCTAACCTAACCTAACCTAACCTAACCTAACCTAACCTAACCTAACCTAACCTAACCTAACCTAACCTAACCTAACCTAACCTAACCTAACCTAACCTAACCTAACCTAACCTAACCTAACCTAACCTAACCTAACCTAACCTAACCTAACCTAACCTAACCTAACCTAACCTAACCTAACCTAACCTAACCTAACCTAACCTAACCTAACCTAACCTAACCTAACCTAACCTAACCTAACCTAACCTAACCTAACCTAACCTAACCTAACCTAACCTAACCTAACCTAACCTAACCTAACCTAACCTAACCTAACCTAACCTAACCTAACCTAACCTAACCTAACCTAACCTAACCTAACCTAACCTAACCTAACCTAACCTAACCTAACCTAACCTAACCTAACCTAACCTAACCTAACCTAACCTAACCTAACCTAACCTAACCTAACCTAACCTAACCTAACCTAACCTAACCTAACCTAACCTAACCTAACCTAACCTAACCTAACCTAACCTAACCTAACCTAACCTAACCTAACCTAACCTAACCTAACCTAACCTAACCTAACCTAACCTAACCTAACCTAACCTAACCTAACCTAACCTAACCTAACCTAACCTAACCTAACCTAACCTAACCTAACCTAACCTAACCTAACCTAACCTAACCTAACCTAACCTAACCTAACCTAACCTAACCTAACCTAACCTAACCTAACCTAACCTAACCTAACCTAACCTAACCTAACCTAACCTAACCTAACCTAACCTAACCTAACCTAACCTAACCTAACCTAACCTAACCTAACCTAACCTAACCTAACCTAACCTAACCTAACCTAACCTAACCTAACCTAACCTAACCTAACCTAACCTAACCTAACCTAACCTAACCTAACCTAACCTAACCTAACCTAACCTAACCTAACCTAACCTAACCTAACCTAACCTAACCTAACCTAACCTAACCTAACCTAACCTAACCTAACCTAACCTAACCTAACCTAACCTAACCTAACCTAACCTAACCTAACCTAACCTAACCTAACCTAACCTAACCTAACCTAACCTAACCTAACCTAACCTAACCTAACCTAACCTAACCTAACCTAACCTAACCTAACCTAACCTAACCTAACCTAACCTAACCTAACCTAACCTAACCTAACCTAACCTAACCTAACCTAACCTAACCTAACCTAACCTAACCTAACCTAACCTAACCTAACCTAACCTAACCTAACCTAACCTAACCTAACCTAACCTAACCTAACCTAACCTAACCTAACCTAACCTAACCTAACCTAACCTAACCTAACCTAACCTAACCTAACCTAACCTAACCTAACCTAACCTAACCTAACCTAACCTAACCTAACCTAACCTAACCTAACCTAACCTAACCTAACCTAACCTAACCTAACCTAACCTAACCTAACCTAACCTAACCTAACCTAACCTAACCTAACCTAACCTAACCTAACCTAACCTAACCTAACCTAACCTAACCTAACCTAACCTAACCTAACCTAACCTAACCTAACCTAACCTAACCTAACCTAACCTAACCTAACCTAACCTAACCTAACCTAACCTAACCTAACCTAACCTAACCTAACCTAACCTAACCTAACCTAACCTAACCTAACCTAACCTAACCTAACCTAACCTAACCTAACCTAACCTAACCTAACCTAACCTAACCTAACCTAACCTAACCTAACCTAACCTAACCTAACCTAACCTAACCTAACCTAACCTAACCTAACCTAACCTAACCTAACCTAACCTAACCTAACCTAACCTAACCTAACCTAACCTAACCTAACCTAACCTAACCTAACCTAACCTAACCTAACCTAACCTAACCTAACCTAACCTAACCTAACCTAACCTAACCTAACCTAACCTAACCTAACCTAACCTAACCTAACCTAACCTAACCTAACCTAACCTAACCTAACCTAACCTAACCTAACCTAACCTAACCTAACCTAACCTAACCTAACCTAACCTAACCTAACCTAACCTAACCTAACCTAACCTAACCTAACCTAACCTAACCTAACCTAACCTAACCTAACCTAACCTAACCTAACCTAACCTAACCTAACCTAACCTAACCTAACCTAACCTAACCTAACCTAACCTAACCTAACCTAACCTAACCTAACCTAACCTAACCTAACCTAACCTAACCTAACCTAACCTAACCTAACCTAACCTAACCTAACCTAACCTAACCTAACCTAACCTAACCTAACCTAACCTAACCTAACCTAACCTAACCTAACCTAACCTAACCTAACCTAACCTAACCTAACCTAACCTAACCTAACCTAACCTAACCTAACCTAACCTAACCTAACCTAACCTAACCTAACCTAACCTAACCTAACCTAACCTAACCTAACCTAACCTAACCTAACCTAACCTAACCTAACCTAACCTAACCTAACCTAACCTAACCTAACCTAACCTAACCTAACCTAACCTAACCTAACCTAACCTAACCTAACCTAACCTAACCTAACCTAACCTAACCTAACCTAACCTAACCTAACCTAACCTAACCTAACCTAACCTAACCTAACCTAACCTAACCTAACCTAACCTAACCTAACCTAACCTAACCTAACCTAACCTAACCTAACCTAACCTAACCTAACCTAACCTAACCTAACCTAACCTAACCTAACCTAACCTAACCTAACCTAACCTAACCTAACCTAACCTAACCTAACCTAACCTAACCTAACCTAACCTAACCTAACCTAACCTAACCTAACCTAACCTAACCTAACCTAACCTAACCTAACCTAACCTAACCTAACCTAACCTAACCTAACCTAACCTAACCTAACCTAACCTAACCTAACCTAACCTAACCTAACCTAACCTAACCTAACCTAACCTAACCTAACCTAACCTAACCTAACCTAACCTAACCTAACCTAACCTTTTTTTTTTTTTTTTTTTTTTTTTTTTTTTTTTTTTTTTTTTTTTTTTTTTTTTTTTTTTTTTTTTTTTTTTAACGTAGGAAAAACGCTTTACGCGTACCCCGCCCTCCTGGGGGAGAGACGGGGTTATGTGGGACTGTCCGTTCCAGAAGGGACCGGACCTACCCACTAAAAAACCTACGGTGACCTCCCTAAGCTAATTTGGAGGTGGTCGGGATCTCGAAATCGAATGCGACCGACCACCTCCAGCCCCGGCTTAAAAGCCCCATTCCCGGGGGGGAGAGAAGCTCCCCCCAATCAAAACCTATTTGCTATTTGGACACCATGCGGGTCACCCACATGGTGTCCCCCATCCCTGGGGTCGCTCGGCTGGGTGCCCCGAGCCCCAGCTCGAGACACCCGCGACCCCCGGCGACCCCCCTCCTCGCTCGGGGAAGAGAACCCAAAGGGTTCCCGCCCGGCCGAGGAGGGAGGTTTCCGCACGCGACAAGGAGGGGACAGAGGCGAGTTCCGGCTCGCGTCTGTCCCCTCCCCCTGTCCCACCCCCCTGGTCGACCCCCAGTAAACAAATAAATAAATAAATAAATAAATAAATAAATAACGTCAAAATAAATAAAACGTCAATAATAAAATAAATAACGTATAAATAACGTAAATATAATAAAAACATAAAATAAGATAGTAAATAAATAAAAATAAGACATACACAACAAAACATAAAAAAGGGGGGGCAAAAAGAAACAATTATAGGGGGAAATAAAATAAATAAACAGTAAAACGATAAAATATATATAAATAAACTTAAATAGAATAAAAGTAAAAACGATAAAAATAACTAAAATAATTAAGGGGGGGTCGACCGGCAGGCCGCAACTTTATGGTGGGGGGGGAGGGGATTAGTGCTCCACCTCGACCCCCCCGCGGCCTGCCCACCCCGGGGGCGCCTACTCGGCAGACCCCATGGCGGCGATGGGAGTAACTAAGTAGTCCCATCGCCGCCACCACGTCTGCGGCCCCTTGCAGGGGGCCGGCGGCCTCGTCGGGGTCGCCCCGTCGAGGCCAGCCTCCTGGCGGAGAGGGGGTCGGCTTCCCTCTCCCTCTCCGCAGCCTCCTTCTGCGAGATTACAATCTCGCAGAAGGAGGCGAACGCTGCTCTTGACCTCTCGCTGCCGATCATGTGGTCGACCACGACCGGCAACGAGAGGTCCACCCCAATAACGCCCCTTAGGTCTCTGCGCGGCGCCGACCACGCTGGACATTCCTCCAGCGTATGCCGCGCAGAGTCCTGGGCCTCCTCGCAGTGGTGGCACTGCGCCGTCGGTTCCTTCCCGATGCGACACAGATACTCTCCGAAGCATCCGTGCCCGGAGAGCATCTGCGTCACATGGTAGGTGAGCCTCACCCGACTCCTGCACCATTCCTCCAGAATGGGCAGGAGTGCCCGGACAATGGGCCGGTCCGAATCGGCGGAAGCAATTTCCTCCCGCCATCGGACCAGCGTGTCCCGCCGGGCCTGGTGCCTCAGCACTTCGACCTCCTCCCCCTCGGGGGATAACTCCCCACGGCGGATGGAGCAGGCAATCTGGTAAGTAGTTGCCCGCTCCACCGCCATGAGATGCAGGGGAGTCATCCCCGCGAGGAGGCACGCCGCCTCCCCGGAGATGGTGCGATAACCCCGTATGGTCCGAATGGCCAGCCGTCGCTGCACGCGGTTTGCGTGCAGCATGTTACGCCGGCTGGCCATTAACTCTTCGGACCACACGGGGGCTCCATATAGGAACTTGCTCTGCACCACCCCCGAGTAGAGGCGACGAATCCTATCATCGGGCCCCCCGATGTTGGGCAGCAGCCGCCCAATTGCGGCTGCCACCCCATCGACTCGGGGGGCCATCAGGTCGAAGTGCTGCTCGAAGCACCAGCGGCTGTCGAGGGTCAGGCCGAGATAGCTCATCTCGCCTTTCACCTCGACAGAGGCATCACCCACCCGGATCCAGAGTTGGGGTGGCTGCTGGCTCCGAGGCAATGCGTGTAGCCACATTGCCTCGGTTTTGCCAGCAGATATCTCCAGCCCCAATCTCCGGATCCCACCGACGACGCAGCCCACCGCTGTTTGCGCCAGGCTGAGTGTCCTCCTCCACGTCAACCCCTCGACGACCACCAGTGTATCATCTGCATAGCAGATCAGGTGGACGCCGAGGGGAAGACTAGCCCGCAGCACCGCGTCGAAAGCGAGTAGCCACAGGAGCGGTCCGAGGATCGACCCCTGTGGCACTCCGCGGTGCATTTCCTCCCTCTGTGTGCTTCCGTCCCGGCCCGGGTACTCAAACCACCTGTCCCTCAGGTAGTCCCGGATAACATCCTTGAGGTAGGAGGGCACCTGGTAATAATCCAGGGCCCTCACTACCTCATCCCATGGCAGGGTGTTGAAGGCGTTGGTGATGTCGAGACTCACCGCCATCAACACCCTGCCTTGAGCGACAGCCTCTTTCCGGAGGGTGGCAAGGCGACCGACGGCGTCTACCGTCGATCGCCCCCTCCGGAAGCCGAACTGGCTGTCGCTCAGATCGGGACCACCATGTTGGGACAGGTGCTCGACGAGGCGGTCGGCAATGATCTTTTCGTAGATCTTGCCCGCCTCGTCGAGGAGGCACAGGGGCCGGTACGCAGAGGGAGTATCTGCGGGCTTTCCTGCCTTGTGGAGGAGGACCAGCCTGGCGACTTTCCATTCACGGGGGAAGGTTCCCCGGCTCATACAGGAATTCAGCGTCTGTATGAAAGCCGGGGCGAGGACGTCCATGGCCGCGGCCAGCACCCGTCCAGGGACCCCGTCGGGACCGGGGGCCTTCTTGCCCCCTTCCCGGATCCTCTGGACGGCTCGGGAGAGCTCACTCTCTGTGACCCCGAGTTCGTCGGTCCAGATGGTATGGACCGACGGGGGCGGGTACTCTCTCGTTCCCTCCTGGGGAGGGAAGAGTGTACTGAGGACCCGCCCCAGGAACTCGGGGTCCAACTCCTCTGTGATGGGGGGCGCCCACGGGCGGAGCTTACTAAGCACCGCCTTGTAGGCGCGCCCCCATGGATCCCTTTGTAGGGATCCGAGGAGCTCATCCCAGGCCGCGGCCTTTGCAGCGGCAATTGCACGCTGCAGAGCCATACGGGCCGCCCTATACTCTGAATAAAGGGCGGCCACTCTCGCCTCGTCGACGCCTCCAACTGGGTGGCGTCGACGTGCGCGGGTGTACTGGCGTCGGGCGCGGACGCACGTGTCCCTCACGTCCGCTATTTCGCCCGACCACCAGTACGCTGACTTTTTCGGGGGGTGCCTACCGGCCCGGGGCATCGAAGCGTCGCAAATCGACTTCATGATGCCCCGGAACCATGACACCCCCTCGTCAGCTCCGCGCTCCCTGGGTTCGACCCAGGAATAGGCGAGAGCTGTGGCTCTCAGGACGTCCTCGTCCAGTCGTTGCAGCGCCCATTTCACGGGCGCTGCGTGGGTGCTACTTCTACTGGGGGGCATATCCGCCTGTTGCTGGGTGGCCTCCACCTCCATAGTAATATGGAGGTGGTCGGAGAGTGACTCCCACTCCGTGGCCACCCGCCAGGCGGATACACGGCGTACGGCCGCGGGGGTGGCCCAAGTCAGATCGACTATGGACCACCCGTTCGACCGCACGCACGTGGGTACGGAGCCCCGGTTCACCAACCGGAGCTCCATGCCCCCCGCCCAAACATCAAGAGCCTCGCCGCGAGGGGTGGTCCTGGGGTTTCCCCACGCAGTGGACTTCGAATTGAAGTCCCCCAGGACCAGCATTGGACCGGCTAGGTGAGGTGTGATCATCACTCTCAGCCGGTCCAAATACCCCTCGAACTCGGCGAGGCTGCAGTTGGGCGATATGTAGCAACCCGCGACTAGAAACCTTCCCCACTTATATAATACGACCCCTCGGCCCCGTTCGACCACGGAGCCGGGGGGGAAATCCCCGCCCTTACGGGCCCAAATTGCCACGGAGCCCCCCTCGTCCCCTACCCAAGGGGAGGAGTCGGGGACGCTGTAGGGCTCCGTGACAACGGCCAACCCGACCTGTCTCTCCGCCAGGCCATGGACAAATAAGTCCTGGGCCCGGCGGGAGTGGTTCAGGTTGGCCTGAACGACCGGGAGCGTCCTTGGCATTACGGTGCCGCTGACGCTCCCGGTGCGGCCACCGCACGGCCATCCGACTCAGAGGAGGGCGGGGGGTCGACCTCCATCCTCTGAGTCGGACTCGGTGGTGGAGGTGGGGGGGCTTGTGTCCCCCCTCCCCCTCCGGCCGTTTTGTCGGCGGGCCCCCTCCCACCAACGTTGCGGCCTTTCCTCGGGGGCGGGGGGCACAAGCCACTCCCCGCCTTGTGCCCGGCCGGTCTTCCCAGCCCCGTGCAAATCGGGCACCGGGGGGCCGCCGGGCACACATTGGCTCGGTGGCCGGTCGCACCGCACTTGTAGCACTGGCCGCTACGGTCGACCGTGCTAGTGCACCGCTGCCTGACGTGTCCAACCGCCAGGCAACGGAAGCACTGCAACGGCCTCGCGGCCAGTGCTTCTACTTTTGCGGTGGACCAGCCCACCCGCAACCTTCCCGCGCCCGCCAGTAGGCGGGCAGCCGCGGCGGGGCATTTCAGCCACGCGGTGCCCAACCCTGTGGCCGGGGACTTTATGTCCCCGACCTTAATAGTGTCGGGAGGGCACCCCGTGGCCTCAGCCACCGCCGCCTTCACCTCCTCGGGGGTGACGGAGTCGTCCAGGCCCCTCAGGCGGAGATCCGCCGTTTTGAGGGGCCTGTTGACCCGCACCCCCAGGCCGCTTAGCGCCGCGGCCATCTTCGACGCCAAGGCATCGGCCTTGGCACCCCCTTCGGGACCGGGAATCTCCAGCAGGAGACCCCCGGTCACCGCCCGCTTGGTGCGGATTTCGGCCACCCCCAGCTCGCTGAGCTTGATGGCCGCTTTCGCCGCCATCATCGCCTCCGCCAGGGTGGTCTTGCACCCCTCCGGGATGGACAGCGATATCGCTGCCGTCTTTGGAGGGGTGGCCACCCTGGACGGGGCTCGCCCTACCCGTCCCTTTCCCTGAGGGGCCCCATGGGGTTGCTTTGAGGGGGGAGCGGGAGGGTTTGGCTTCGCGGCCTTCTT
>CAKOFU010000023.1:0-16499 GCA_933228785.1 Lasioglossum pauxillum | reverse complement strand
AAGCGTATATAGTTTCCAAACGAGTGCGAAAAGGACAGGAATAGGGAAATCCGTATTCCAGTTCCGTAATGCGTTAGAGAGAGAGTGAAATCCTCAGAGAAGGATAACTAGTAGTGCGCACCCTTAAGGGTGCGCACTACTAGTTATCCTTCTCTGAGGATTTCACTCTCTCTCTAACGCATTACGGAACTGGAATACGGATTTCCCTATTCCTGTCCTTTTCGCACTCGTTTGGAAACTATATACGCTTCCTTCTCGCACTCGTACGCAAGGTATATAGTGCTAAACTGGCGCGTATCTCCCTTATTTTTGGGCGGATTCGGGATTTTCAAGGTGTTTTGAAGACCTTGAACACCCCTCTTCCTTCCTAGTAGATGATTTTCGGAAAATCCCCCACCCTTCGGTGGACAAATTTCTAAAAAACACTAACCTATTCCTAAGACTAAACACTTTTAACCCTCAATTAATAAGTATCTAATACTATTCCTATTCTATATAAACTAAAAATTCCAAACTGGTGAATTCGGTTTTTTAGACTCCTAGAGTCACCCTCAATTGAACTTTTTAACAAAGAACGCTTTAAGGGGATGTTAGGAATAAGGAATACCCTTACTTTTCCTCAGCCTGTCTGAACACAAAATGTATCTGGGTACTGACTATAATTAATTAATTAATTAACTAATTTCTGGGATGATCCCTTTAGTTAACTACTTCTATATTATTACTCTCTCACCTTATATGCACTAAACGTGTCTTACTCTTTCGGCTTTTGCTAACACGAACTTATGGGCCGAAACTCGCGTCAAAAGTTCGTGTAGATTATGCCCCTATATCTTATGGGAATTGTCCACGTAATTTCCGAACGAAAGCCGCACCGAGATTCCGTGTACTCCTCCCTTGCGACCACTTTGAATTTACTCAATCTATAATCCTCCTAAAGTTTGTAATAATTAATTAACTAACTAAAAGATATTTAACTACCACAATTTAATAAATCAAAAATTTTAAACTAAACTCACTTTAATAATAATTAACTATAGGGTTAATTCCTCAAACTATAACTCTCAGATCTACGATACTAAAAGTTTTACTTCACTTGCTATTGTCCGAACCGTGTCGACCGAGTCTCAAAAACCGAACTGAGGATCTCTCCCCTTACTAAAACGTTCGTAGCCGTACAGGTCATCCCCTCTTTTGCTCTCTCTCTCAAAAATTGTTTTCGAGGAACCGTTGAAGTCACCTCGTCCTTCTGAATATCAAGCCTATACCATTCTCAGCGGTTTTTTGGCTGTCCTCTTTTTTCGAAACTAATTGTATCCACTATAAATATACCGCGATCGAAAAACACGCAAGGTGACCACACGCGAGCGTGTCCTTGCAGAGCCTTTGTTGGCTCTGCAAGAACACGCCACGTTCACAAAAAAGGTCTTACCTTCTTCTAATTACAAAGAAATAACGTCTTCTATCGCGTTAATATCATTTCGCATTTACATATTCCCGACTCGCTGCGCTCGCGCCTCGCTGTAGGCAAACATTTCGCCATCGATTGCTTTTTCCTACACTAAATATCAAATGTAGATACCGTAGTTTTACCTATCGGTAAACTACTTACAGTTTCTATTACCTATCTTGTATACTGTCCGCAATTGGTTATCTATCGGTATCCTACTATACCGTACAGATTCCATTACCGACTCTCTAAATTTTCTAACTCTAATTTTGGCTTTGTTAGAAGTCTCACAGTCGTGTAAGTCAGTGACGACACGTATGTGAGACCACCCAACAAATCTGCCAATTTTCCGCCCGTTCCGCGATGTACTTTTCTTTAAATCGCGAAATTTCATTCGCGTTTCAGCTCGCCGTTTCTCCCTAATAGTCGTGCCCGACCTAAAACCGTCGAAACGATGAAAACCAGGGACCTCTCTATCGTTCGCTCGAGACGTACATATGTCTTTCTCTCTCGCAGTAAAATCGAAAATCTTCTCTCACGTATTTATTACTGGTTTTATGTCAAATTGTATTTGACATAAAATCATCTATTTTCCGCTCTCCGTTTTTTATACTGCCTACTTTTTCGTTTTTCCGCTGATTTATTTTTGCCCTGAAAGCCCGGGCTCTCCTTGTCTGGTGACTGTGACTCGTATCAGTCTTTCTCGCTTATTGATTTATCTAAAATCTAATTACACTCCTTTATTAGTGGTTTCGTGTCGGAGTGTATCCGACACAAAATCATTTATTTTTCATTCTCCACATTCTATACTGGCTACTTTTACGTTTTTTGCTCCTAAAATTATTAGCTAAACCAGCTCGCAATTCTAAAAACTAACCTCGATGAGCTGTCGGGTTCTACGTAAAACTCGCCCTGTTCGCATGAATTTTCCTAATTCGTACTCTAAGCCCAGATATTTGCAAAAATATCTAACGCAATAGTTCTCTAATTTTTCTCCGCCATCTTTAATATCACAAATAGCCACGTGCTCGCGCCTACTTCTAGAACATCGCGTCGTCGATTTCCGACTTTCTCAACTCGGGATACCTTCTGTCGATACAGCAGGTACCTCGATCCGCGCTAGTGTAGATAACATTTTTACCCTACTTCTATATACCATTCGCGATCACGCTACCTGCACTGTAGGTAATGGAACCACCGTGGTTCTCGCATCTTATAGCAATCATTTTCCTCTCTCTTTTCCAGCACTCCACTTCCGGCTGTTGAGAAAGGGGAGAAAGGAGCAGAAGACGTTCGGGGACACCGCTTCCAGCTGCATTCAGCTTCTCATCCACTGGTCAAGGAACCCTTCCGGATTGGCTCGTTGAAAGCATTTGCTCAGAAAAGCTCCAATTTCCACGGGAATTTCCACTGTCAGTTCACCTTGGCGATGCGCTCCCACACTCCTCTCCCTCCCTCTCACCCCTTCCTCTAGGCCTTCCTGGAATGCAAAAGAAAACGAGGGAAAATTAACAGCTATTTTAGGTCTACGACAATTAACAAAGGTAAGTAAGCAAACACTTAGCTCTTTTCCTAATTCTTTCTCTTTGCAGGTTCTCGTCGTGGAATGGAATTACCACCAACCATTCTGCTCTTCCGATTTTATCAGCAACTGGGCGATATACATCCTATATTGTGGACAACTATATGCCCCCGCAATATGTTCTAATTTTGAAGTTGCTATACCCTCACGCTCACATAGAATGCACTTTCGGATGTTCGTGCAACCGTCGATCGAGTGTCCCTCTTCGCCGCATCTTCTGCAAATGACCTTATCGCTTTTATTAGGACAACTATACGTGAGGTGACCTAATGCATGACAGTTATAGCATCTAACAATTTTCACCGCTAATTTCATTGAGCATCTAACGCATCCCAATTTAATATTATCCGATTTTTTCAGCACTAGCGCACATCTACCGGGAAAAGTGACAATCGCGGTCTTTGTACCGCCGTAACCGAAACGCATATGTCGGATAATAATTTCCTCTTTATTGACTTTCACTAAGGCCGCTAATTCGTTTAAAATATCTTCTCTATCTAGAGTAGGATCTATATCTTTGATTTCGAATGTTACCTTAGGTGAAAGTCTCCTAATTGAATATTCTACACCCAGAATATCTCTCACTAATTTCTCAAAATGAAAACTATTCGCGTCTTTTTCTAATTCTATTAGCAGATCACCGCCTCTAGTTTTCCTGACCGTCCGTATATCAGCGATTCTAGGACCCGCTGCCTCTTTGACTTTCATAAAAGAATCCAGAAACGACTTCCCTTGTGATACTTTTATCAATATCGCCTCGGGTTTCGGTGTGGGTGGAAACCTCTCTCTCTCTTCTTTTCTCCTACATTTTTCTCTAGCTGCCTCTAGCTCCGCTTCTTTTCTCGCTTCTCGTTTCAGCTTCTTCTCTTCTTTCTTTATCTTTTTCTTCTCGACTTCCTTCCATTCCTCTGCGTGGCCCACCCCACTGCTTTCCGGAATAGAAGTCGTCGCCGCCTCCCTTCGTTTGCTCTCCTTGCTCGTCCCAGGATTAGCCGAGATTACGGGTAGCAGGGCTTGGAGCAAGGATAGTGGACTTTGGGTTTCTTTGTCGGACATACGGGGGGGTTTAGGAGTGTTCCCTACTTTATCTATTTCCCTCTTCCTATCTAATTCTGAAATTTTACCTACATGAAATAAAACCTCACTGCACTTTGTTTTACAATTACTCTCTAAATCTTTTAACCAACCCCATTCCATGTCAGGGCTATCCTTTACCGTATCTTTCACTAAATCATCCATCATATCCATCATATTCCCTAAAATTTCCTTGATCGAACATAAATGCCCCTCCACCCCCGTCCTTTCATCGGAATTTCTTTTCTCCCCTGCCATTACGCGTGGGAAAGCCAGGTGTTAATAATTAAAAATAAGCAAATTTGGCCTTTATATAAGGAGTTTGCCCTTTTTATTGATGTCCGATGAACTCAATTAAAGAAAACACAATTGTCCACTTCTATATACAAAACAAAAATTATCGTAACTTACTACGCTCGCTAGTGAGTGTTACCTCGTACAAAATTACTTTTATCGCACGCTTCTAAATACAAAAACGGCGATAACTTCCCTACGGGTTGACCAAATTGATCCGCACCTACTTTAAAGTAATCTACTTTCGAATACCTATCCTATGATACCCCACACGGGGGGGTGTTCTCGCACTTTAAATTTTGAAAAGGGTGGAGGACCCTTTTCAAAATTTGTCTGATCGTTTTGAAACTTCGGGGTTGGATAGGTCTCGGAGAGTCCCACCAAATCCCTTCAGTAATCAAAACTCTAAATCTAACTTTTTACACTACTAAATATAAAAACTACCTTAAGTGTTATATTAACCTAAAATTTTTTTGTGCTGGGTCTTCCTAATTTTTGACGCCCTCTCAAACGAGTACCCACTCGGGGGGGTTCAAAGCAAAAATTAGGAAACCGAGCACGCCACGAAGTTCAGAAACTTTTTTTGGGGTCACGAAAAAAATTTATAAAAAATAAATAATTTTCCGACTCCCAAAAAAATTCTATAAAAATTAATCCACCCTAATAGCTTCGGCTCCCCTCAATTTATCTAAAAATTGTCGGTTAGCACGAAAACCACTCTGAAATACTCTATTCGTATCCTAACTTTGTGTAAAAATACTTCTTACGGGGGCACTATCCCCTCCACCTAAATTTCGGCACGGTAGAATCCTCAAGGGGGACCCCCCGCACTGCTCCAATTCTTTTGAATTTCCAAAATCCAACGTTTTCTACCCTTAAATTGGCAAAATACGAAATTCCCCAATGAGAGCGACAAGGACAGCTCAATACAATTGGGGCTCTCTCTCTGACCAGTATCTAGAGTACAGCCTTAAGGCTGTACTCTAGATACTGGTCAGAGAGAGAGCCCCAATTGTATTGAGCTGTCCTTGTCGCTCTCATTGGGGAATTTCGTATTTTGCCAATTTAAGGGTAGAAAACGTTGGATTTTGGAAATTCAAAAGAATTGGAGCAGTGCGGGGGGTCCCCCTTGAGGATTCTACCGTGCCGAAATTTAGGTGGAGGGGATAGTGCCCCCGTAAGAAGTATTTTTACACAAAGTTAGGATACGAATAGAGTATTTCAGAGTGGTTTTCGTGCTAACCGACAATTTTTAGATAAATTGAGGGGAGCCGAAGCTATTAGGGTGGATTAATTTTTATAGAATTTTTTTGGGAGTCGGAAAATTATTTATTTTTTATAAATTTTTTTCGTGACCCCAAAAAAAGTTTCTGAACTTCGTGGCGTGCTCGGTTTCCTAATTTTTGCTTTGAACCCCCCCGAGTGGGTACTCGTTTGAGAGGGCGTCAAAAATTAGGAAGACCCAGCACAAAAAAATTTTAGGTTAATATAACACTTAAGGTAGTTTTTATATTTAGTAGTGTAAAAAGTTAGATTTAGAGTTTTGATTACTGAAGGGATTTGGTGGGACTCTCCGAGACCTATCCAACCCCGAAGTTTCAAAACGATCAGACAAATTTTGAAAAGGGTCCTCCACCCTTTTCAAAATTTAAAGTGCGAGAACACCCCCCCGTGTGGGGTATCATAGGATAGGTATTCGAAAGTAGATTACTTTAAAGTAGGTGCGGATCAATTTGGTCAACCCGTAGGGAAGTTATCGCCGTTTTTGTATTTAGAAGCGTGCGATAAAAGTAATTTTGTACGAGGTAACACTCACTAGCGAGCGTAGTAAGTTACGATAATTTTTGTTTTGTATATAGAAGTGGACAATTGTGTTTTCTTTAATTGAGTTCATCGGACATCAATAAAAAGGGCAAACTCCTTATATAAAGGTTAGGTTAGGTTAGGTTAGGTTAGGTTAGGTTAGGTTAGGTTAGGTTAGGTTAGGTTAGGTTAGGTTAGGTTAGGTTAGGTTAGGTTAGGTTAGGTTAGGTTAGGTTAGGTTAGGTTAGGTTAGGTTAGGTTAGGTTAGGTTAGGTTAGGTTAGGTTAGGTTAGGTTAGGTTAGGTTAGGTTAGGTTAGGTTAGGTTAGGTTAGGTTAGGTTAGGTTAGGTTAGGTTAGGTTAGGTTAGGTTAGGTTAGGTTAGGTTAGGTTAGGTTAGGTTAGGTTAGGTTAGGTTAGGTTAGGTTAGGTTAGGTTAGGTTAGGTTAGGTTAGGTTAGGTTAGGTTAGGTTAGGTTAGGTTAGGTTAGGTTAGGTTAGGTTAGGTTAGGTTAGGTTAGGTTAGGTTAGGTTAGGTTAGGTTAGGTTAGGTTAGGTTAGGTTAGGTTAGGTTAGGTTAGGTTAGGTTAGGTTAGGTTAGGTTAGGTTAGGTTAGGTTAGGTTAGGTTAGGTTAGGTTAGGTTAGGTTAGGTTAGGTTAGGTTAGGTTAGGTTAGGTTAGGTTAGGTTAGGTTAGGTTAGGTTAGGTTAGGTTAGGTTAGGTTAGGTTAGGTTAGGTTAGGTTAGGTTAGGTTAGGTTAGGTTAGGTTAGGTTAGGTTAGGTTAGGTTAGGTTAGGTTAGGTTAGGTTAGGTTAGGTTAGGTTAGGTTAGGTTAGGTTAGGTTAGGTTAGGTTAGGTTAGGTTAGGTTAGGTTAGGTTAGGTTAGGTTAGGTTAGGTTAGGTTAGGTTAGGTTAGGTTAGGTTAGGTTAGGTTAGGTTAGGTTAGGTTAGGTTAGGTTAGGTTAGGTTAGGTTAGGTTAGGTTAGGTTAGGTTAGGTTAGGTTAGGTTAGGTTAGGTTAGGTTAGGTTAGGTTAGGTTAGGTTAGGTTAGGTTAGGTTAGGTTAGGTTAGGTTAGGTTAGGTTAGGTTAGGTTAGGTTAGGTTAGGTTAGGTTAGGTTAGGTTAGGTTAGGTTAGGTTAGGTTAGGTTAGGTTAGGTTAGGTTAGGTTAGGTTAGGTTAGGTTAGGTTAGGTTAGGTTAGGTTAGGTTAGGTTAGGTTAGGTTAGGTTAGGTTAGGTTAGGTTAGGTTAGGTTAGGTTAGGTTAGGTTAGGTTAGGTTAGGTTAGGTTAGGTTAGGTTAGGTTAGGTTAGGTTAGGTTAGGTTAGGTTAGGTTAGGTTAGGTTAGGTTAGGTTAGGTTAGGTTAGGTTAGGTTAGGTTAGGTTAGGTTAGGTTAGGTTAGGTTAGGTTAGGTTAGGTTAGGTTAGGTTAGGTTAGGTTAGGTTAGGTTAGGTTAGGTTAGGTTAGGTTAGGTTAGGTTAGGTTAGGTTAGGTTAGGTTAGGTTAGGTTAGGTTAGGTTAGGTTAGGTTAGGTTAGGTTAGGTTAGGTTAGGTTAGGTTAGGTTAGGTTAGGTTAGGTTAGGTTAGGTTAGGTTAGGTTAGGTTAGGTTAGGTTAGGTTAGGTTAGGTTAGGTTAGGTTAGGTTAGGTTAGGTTAGGTTAGGTTAGGTTAGGTTAGGTTAGGTTAGGTTAGGTTAGGTTAGGTTAGGTTAGGTTAGGTTAGGTTAGGTTAGGTTAGGTTAGGTTAGGTTAGGTTAGGTTAGGTTAGGTTAGGTTAGGTTAGGTTAGGTTAGGTTAGGTTAGGTTAGGTTAGGTTAGGTTAGGTTAGGTTAGGTTAGGTTAGGTTAGGTTAGGTTAGGTTAGGTTAGGTTAGGTTAGGTTAGGTTAGGTTAGGTTAGGTTAGGTTAGGTTAGGTTAGGTTAGGTTAGGTTAGGTTAGGTTAGGTTAGGTTAGGTTAGGTTAGGTTAGGTTAGGTTAGGTTAGGTTAGGTTAGGTTAGGTTAGGTTAGGTTAGGTTAGGTTAGGTTAGGTTAGGTTAGGTTAGGTTAGGTTAGGTTAGGTTAGGTTAGGTTAGGTTAGGTTAGGTTAGGTTAGGTTAGGTTAGGTTAGGTTAGGTTAGGTTAGGTTAGGTTAGGTTAGGTTAGGTTAGGTTAGGTTAGGTTAGGTTAGGTTAGGTTAGGTTAGGTTAGGTTAGGTTAGGTTAGGTTAGGTTAGGTTAGGTTAGGTTAGGTTAGGTTAGGTTAGGTTAGGTTAGGTTAGGTTAGGTTAGGTTAGGTTAGGTTAGGTTAGGTTAGGTTAGGTTAGGTTAGGTTAGGTTAGGTTAGGTTAGGTTAGGTTAGGTTAGGTTAGGTTAGGTTAGGTTAGGTTAGGTTAGGTTAGGTTAGGTTAGGTTAGGTTAGGTTAGGTTAGGTTAGGTTAGGTTAGGTTAGGTTAGGTTAGGTTAGGTTAGGTTAGGTTAGGTTAGGTTAGGTTAGGTTAGGTTAGGTTAGGTTAGGTTAGGTTAGGTTAGGTTAGGTTAGGTTAGGTTAGGTTAGGTTAGGTTAGGTTAGGTTAGGTTAGGTTAGGTTAGGTTAGGTTAGGTTAGGTTAGGTTAGGTTAGGTTAGGTTAGGTTAGGTTAGGTTAGGTTAGGTTAGGTTAGGTTAGGTTAGGTTAGGTTAGGTTAGGTTAGGTTAGGTTAGGTTAGGTTAGGTTAGGTTAGGTTAGGTTAGGTTAGGTTAGGTTAGGTTAGGTTAGGTTAGGTTAGGTTAGGTTAGGTTAGGTTAGGTTAGGTTAGGTTAGGTTAGGTTAGGTTAGGTTAGGTTAGGTTAGGTTAGGTTAGGTTAGGTTAGGTTAGGTTAGGTTAGGTTAGGTTAGGTTAGGTTAGGTTAGGTTAGGTTAGGTTAGGTTAGGTTAGGTTAGGTTAGGTTAGGTTAGGTTAGGTTAGGTTAGGTTAGGTTAGGTTAGGTTAGGTTAGGTTAGGTTAGGTTAGGTTAGGTTAGGTTAGGTTAGGTTAGGTTAGGTTAGGTTAGGTTAGGTTAGGTTAGGTTAGGTTAGGTTAGGTTAGGTTAGGTTAGGTTAGGTTAGGTTAGGTTAGGTTAGGTTAGGTTAGGTTAGGTTAGGTTAGGTTAGGTTAGGTTAGGTTAGGTTAGGTTAGGTTAGGTTAGGTTAGGTTAGGTTAGGTTAGGTTAGGTTAGGTTAGGTTAGGTTAGGTTAGGTTAGGTTAGGTTAGGTTAGGTTAGGTTAGGTTAGGTTAGGTTAGGTTAGGTTAGGTTAGGTTAGGTTAGGTTAGGTTAGGTTAGGTTAGGTTAGGTTAGGTTAGGTTAGGTTAGGTTAGGTTAGGTTAGGTTAGGTTAGGTTAGGTTAGGTTAGGTTAGGTTAGGTTAGGTTAGGTTAGGTTAGGTTAGGTTAGGTTAGGTTAGGTTAGGTTAGGTTAGGTTAGGTTAGGTTAGGTTAGGTTAGGTTAGGTTAGGTTAGGTTAGGTTAGGTTAGGTTAGGTTAGGTTAGGTTAGGTTAGGTTAGGTTAGGTTAGGTTAGGTTAGGTTAGGTTAGGTTAGGTTAGGTTAGGTTAGGTTAGGTTAGGTTAGGTTAGGTTAGGTTAGGTTAGGTTAGGTTAGGTTAGGTTAGGTTAGGTTAGGTTAGGTTAGGTTAGGTTAGGTTAGGTTAGGTTAGGTTAGGTTAGGTTAGGTTAGGTTAGGTTAGGTTAGGTTAGGTTAGGTTAGGTTAGGTTAGGTTAGGTTAGGTTAGGTTAGGTTAGGTTAGGTTAGGTTAGGTTAGGTTAGGTTAGGTTAGGTTAGGTTAGGTTAGGTTAGGTTAGGTTAGGTTAGGTTAGGTTAGGTTAGGTTAGGTTAGGTTAGGTTAGGTTAGGTTAGGTTAGGTTAGGTTAGGTTAGGTTAGGTTAGGTTAGGTTAGGTTAGGTTAGGTTAGGTTAGGTTAGGTTAGGTTAGGTTAGGTTAGGTTAGGTTAGGTTAGGTTAGGTTAGGTTAGGTTAGGTTAGGTTAGGTTAGGTTAGGTTAGGTTAGGTTAGGTTAGGTTAGGTTAGGTTAGGTTAGGTTAGGTTAGGTTAGGTTAGGTTAGGTTAGGTTAGGTTAGGTTAGGTTAGGTTAGGTTAGGTTAGGTTAGGTTAGGTTAGGTTAGGTTAGGTTAGGTTAGGTTAGGTTAGGTTAGGTTAGGTTAGGTTAGGTTAGGTTAGGTTAGGTTAGGTTAGGTTAGGTTAGGTTAGGTTAGGTTAGGTTAGGTTAGGTTAGGTTAGGTTAGGTTAGGTTAGGTTAGGTTAGGTTAGGTTAGGTTAGGTTAGGTTAGGTTAGGTTAGGTTAGGTTAGGTTAGGTTAGGTTAGGTTAGGTTAGGTTAGGTTAGGTTAGGTTAGGTTAGGTTAGGTTAGGTTAGGTTAGGTTAGGTTAGGTTAGGTTAGGTTAGGTTAGGTTAGGTTAGGTTAGGTTAGGTTAGGTTAGGTTAGGTTAGGTTAGGTTAGGTTAGGTTAGGTTAGGTTAGGTTAGGTTAGGTTAGGTTAGGTTAGGTTAGGTTAGGTTAGGTTAGGTTAGGTTAGGTTAGGTTAGGTTAGGTTAGGTTAGGTTAGGTTAGGTTAGGTTAGGTTAGGTTAGGTTAGGTTAGGTTAGGTTAGGTTAGGTTAGGTTAGGTTAGGTTAGGTTAGGTTAGGTTAGGTTAGGTTAGGTTAGGTTAGGTTAGGTTAGGTTAGGTTAGGTTAGGTTAGGTTAGGTTAGGTTAGGTTAGGTTAGGTTAGGTTAGGTTAGGTTAGGTTAGGTTAGGTTAGGTTAGGTTAGGTTAGGTTAGGTTAGGTTAGGTTAGGTTAGGTTAGGTTAGGTTAGGTTAGGTTAGGTTAGGTTAGGTTAGGTTAGGTTAGGTTAGGTTAGGTTAGGTTAGGTTAGGTTAGGTTAGGTTAGGTTAGGTTAGGTTAGGTTAGGTTAGGTTAGGTTAGGTTAGGTTAGGTTAGGTTAGGTTAGGTTAGGTTAGGTTAGGTTAGGTTAGGTTAGGTTAGGTTAGGTTAGGTTAGGTTAGGTTAGGTTAGGTTAGGTTAGGTTAGGTTAGGTTAGGTTAGGTTAGGTTAGGTTAGGTTAGGTTAGGTTAGGTTAGGTTAGGTTAGGTTAGGTTAGGTTAGGTTAGGTTAGGTTAGGTTAGGTTAGGTTAGGTTAGGTTAGGTTAGGTTAGGTTAGGTTAGGTTAGGTTAGGTTAGGTTAGGTTAGGTTAGGTTAGGTTAGGTTAGGTTAGGTTAGGTTAGGTTAGGTTAGGTTAGGTTAGGTTAGGTTAGGTTAGGTTAGGTTAGGTTAGGTTAGGTTAGGTTAGGTTAGGTTAGGTTAGGTTAGGTTAGGTTAGGTTAGGTTAGGTTAGGTTAGGTTAGGTTAGGTTAGGTTAGGTTAGGTTAGGTTAGGTTAGGTTAGGTTAGGTTAGGTTAGGTTAGGTTAGGTTAGGTTAGGTTAGGTTAGGTTAGGTTAGGTTAGGTTAGGTTAGGTTAGGTTAGGTTAGGTTCGGTTAGGTTAGGTTAGGTTAGGTTAGGTTAGGTTAGGTTAGGTTAGGTTAGGTTAGGTTAGGTTAGGTTAGGTTAGGTTAGGTTAGGTTAGGTTAGGTTAGGTTAGGTTAGGTTAGGTTAGGTTAGGTTAGGTTAGGTTAGGTTAGGTTAGGTTAGGTTAGGTTAGGTTAGGTTAGGTTAGGTTAGGTTAGGTTAGGTTAGGTTAGGTTAGGTTAGGTTAGGTTAGGTTAGGTTAGGTTAGGTTAGGTTAGGTTAGGTTAGGTTAGGTTAGGTTAGGTTAGGTTAGGTTAGGTTAGGTTAGGTTAGGTTAGGTTAGGTTAGGTTAGGTTAGGTTAGGTTAGGTTAGGTTAGGTTAGGTTAGGTTAGGTTAGGTTAGGTTAGGTTAGGTTAGGTTAGGTTAGGTTAGGTTAGGTTAGGTTAGGTTAGGTTAGGTTAGGTTAGGTTAGGTTAGGTTAGGTTAGGTTAGGTTAGGTTAGGTTAGGTTAGGTTAGGTTAGGTTAGGTTAGGTTAGGTTAGGTTAGGTTAGGTTAGGTTAGGTTAGGTTAGGTTAGGTTAGGTTAGGTTAGGTTAGGTTAGGTTAGGTTAGGTTAGGTTAGGTTAGGTTAGGTTAGGTTAGGTTAGGTTAGGTTAGGTTAGGTTAGGTTAGGTTAGGTTAGGTTAGGTTAGGTTAGGTTAGGTTAGGTTAGGTTAGGTTAGGTTAGGTTAGGTTAGGTTAGGTTAGGTTAGGTTAGGTTAGGTTAGGTTAGGTTAGGTTAGGTTAGGTTAGGTTAGGTTAGGTTAGGTTAGGTTAGGTTAGGTTAGGTTAGGTTAGGTTAGGTTAGGTTAGGTTAGGTTAGGTTAGGTTAGGTTAGGTTAGGTTAGGTTAGGTTAGGTTAGGTTAGGTTAGGTTAGGTTAGGTTAGGTTAGGTTAGGTTAGGTTAGGTTAGGTTAGGTTAGGTTAGGTTAGGTTAGGTTAGGTTAGGTTAGGTTAGGTTAGGTTAGGTTAGGTTAGGTTAGGTTAGGTTAGGTTAGGTTAGGTTAGGTTAGGTTAGGTTAGGTTAGGTTAGGTTAGGTTAGGTTAGGTTAGGTTAGGTTAGGTTAGGTTAGGTTAGGTTAGGTTAGGTTAGGTTAGGTTAGGTTAGGTTAGGTTAGGTTAGGTTAGGTTAGGTTAGGTTAGGTTAGGTTAGGTTAGGTTAGGTTAGGTTAGGTTAGGTTAGGTTAGGTTAGGTTAGGTTAGGTTAGGTTAGGTTAGGTTAGGTTAGGTTAGGTTAGGTTAGGTTAGGTTAGGTTAGGTTAGGTTAGGTTAGGTTAGGTTAGGTTAGGTTAGGTTAGGTTAGGTTAGGTTAGGTTAGGTTAGGTTAGGTTAGGTTAGGTTAGGTTAGGTTAGGTTAGGTTAGGTTAGGTTAGGTTAGGTTAGGTTAGGTTAGGTTAGGTTAGGTTAGGTTAGGTTAGGTTAGGTTAGGTTAGGTTAGGTTAGGTTAGGTTAGGTTAGGTTAGGTTAGGTTAGGTTAGGTTAGGTTAGGTTAGGTTAGGTTAGGTTAGGTTAGGTTAGGTTAGGTTAGGTTAGGTTAGGTTAGGTTAGGTTAGGTTAGGTTAGGTTAGGTTAGGTTAGGTTAGGTTAGGTTAGGTTAGGTTAGGTTAGGTTAGGTTAGGTTAGGTTAGGTTAGGTTAGGTTAGGTTAGGTTAGGTTAGGTTAGGTTAGGTTAGGTTAGGTTAGGTTAGGTTAGGTTAGGTTAGGTTAGGTTAGGTTAGGTTAGGTTAGGTTAGGTTAGGTTAGGTTAGGTTAGGTTAGGTTAGGTTAGGTTAGGTTAGGTTAGGTTAGGTTAGGTTAGGTTAGGTTAGGTTAGGTTAGGTTAGGTTAGGTTAGGTTAGGTTAGGTTAGGTTAGGTTAGGTTAGGTTAGGTTAGGTTAGGTTAGGTTAGGTTAGGTTAGGTTAGGTTAGGTTAGGTTAGGTTAGGTTAGGTTAGGTTAGGTTAGGTTAGGTTAGGTTAGGTTAGGTTAGGTTAGGTTAGGTTAGGTTAGGTTAGGTTAGGTTAGGTTAGGTTAGGTTAGGTTAGGTTAGGTTAGGTTAGGTTAGGTTAGGTTAGGTTAGGTTAGGTTAGGTTAGGTTAGGTTAGGTTAGGTTAGGTTAGGTTAGGTTAGGTTAGGTTAGGTTAGGTTAGGTTAGGTTAGGTTAGGTTAGGTTAGGTTAGGTTAGGTTAGGTTAGGTTAGGTTAGGTTAGGTTAGGTTAGGTTAGGTTAGGTTAGGTTAGGTTAGGTTAGGTTAGGTTAGGTTAGG
This sequence comes from Lasioglossum pauxillum, assembly GCA_933228785.1. Classification (NCBI taxonomy): domain Eukaryota; kingdom Metazoa; phylum Arthropoda; class Insecta; order Hymenoptera; family Halictidae; genus Lasioglossum; species Lasioglossum pauxillum. Next base: position 2,582 of record CAKOFU010000023.1, on the reverse strand, counting down.
TTAGGTTAGGTTAGGTTAGGTTAGGTTAGGTTAGGTTAGGTTAGGTTAGGTTAGGTTAGGTTAGGTTAGGTTAGGTTAGGTTAGGTTAGGTTAGGTTAGGTTAGGTTAGGTTAGGTTAGGTTAGGTTAGGTTAGGTTAGGTTAGGTTAGGTTAGGTTAGGTTAGGTTAGGTTAGGTTAGGTTAGGTTAGGTTAGGTTAGGTTAGGTTAGGTTAGGTTAGGTTAGGTTAGGTTAGGTTAGGTTAGGTTAGGTTAGGTTAGGTTAGGTTAGGTTAGGTTAGGTTAGGTTAGGTTAGGTTAGGTTAGGTTAGGTTAGGTTAGGTTAGGTTAGGTTAGGTTAGGTTAGGTTAGGTTAGGTTAGGTTAGGTTAGGTTAGGTTAGGTTAGGTTAGGTTAGGTTAGGTTAGGTTAGGTTAGGTTAGGTTAGGTTAGGTTAGGTTAGGTTAGGTTAGGTTAGGTTAGGTTAGGTTAGGTTAGGTTAGGTTAGGTTAGGTTAGGTTAGGTTAGGTTAGGTTAGGTTAGGTTAGGTTAGGTTAGGTTAGGTTAGGTTAGGTTAGGTTAGGTTAGGTTAGGTTAGGTTAGGTTAGGTTAGGTTAGGTTAGGTTAGGTTAGGTTAGGTTAGGTTAGGTTAGGTTAGGTTAGGTTAGGTTAGGTTAGGTTAGGTTAGGTTAGGTTAGGTTAGGTTAGGTTAGGTTAGGTTAGGTTAGGTTAGGTTAGGTTAGGTTAGGTTAGGTTAGGTTAGGTTAGGTTAGGTTAGGTTAGGTTAGGTTAGGTTAGGTTAGGTTAGGTTAGGTTAGGTTAGGTTAGGTTAGGTTAGGTTAGGTTAGGTTAGGTTAGGTTAGGTTAGGTTAGGTTAGGTTAGGTTAGGTTAGGTTAGGTTAGGTTAGGTTAGGTTAGGTTAGGTTAGGTTAGGTTAGGTTAGGTTAGGTTAGGTTAGGTTAGGTTAGGTTAGGTTAGGTTAGGTTAGGTTAGGTTAGGTTAGGTTAGGTTAGGTTAGGTTAGGTTAGGTTAGGTTAGGTTAGGTTAGGTTAGGTTAGGTTAGGTTAGGTTAGGTTAGGTTAGGTTAGGTTAGGTTAGGTTAGGTTAGGTTAGGTTAGGTTAGGTTAGGTTAGGTTAGGTTAGGTTAGGTTAGGTTAGGTTAGGTTAGGTTAGGTTAGGTTAGGTTAGGTTAGGTTAGGTTAGGTTAGGTTAGGTTAGGTTAGGTTAGGTTAGGTTAGGTTAGGTTAGGTTAGGTTAGGTTAGGTTAGGTTAGGTTAGGTTAGGTTAGGTTAGGTTAGGTTAGGTTAGGTTAGGTTAGGTTAGGTTAGGTTAGGTTAGGTTAGGTTAGGTTAGGTTAGGTTAGGTTAGGTTAGGTTAGGTTAGGTTAGGTTAGGTTAGGTTAGGTTAGGTTAGGTTAGGTTAGGTTAGGTTAGGTTAGGTTAGGTTAGGTTAGGTTAGGTTAGGTTAGGTTAGGTTAGGTTAGGTTAGGTTAGGTTAGGTTAGGTTAGGTTAGGTTAGGTTAGGTTAGGTTAGGTTAGGTTAGGTTAGGTTAGGTTAGGTTAGGTTAGGTTAGGTTAGGTTAGGTTAGGTTAGGTTAGGTTAGGTTAGGTTAGGTTAGGTTAGGTTAGGTTAGGTTAGGTTAGGTTAGGTTAGGTTAGGTTAGGTTAGGTTAGGTTAGGTTAGGTTAGGTTAGGTTAGGTTAGGTTAGGTTAGGTTAGGTTAGGTTAGGTTAGGTTAGGTTAGGTTAGGTTAGGTTAGGTTAGGTTAGGTTAGGTTAGGTTAGGTTAGGTTAGGTTAGGTTAGGTTAGGTTAGGTTAGGTTAGGTTAGGTTAGGTTAGGTTAGGTTAGGTTAGGTTAGGTTAGGTTAGGTTAGGTTAGGTTAGGTTAGGTTAGGTTAGGTTAGGTTAGGTTAGGTTAGGTTAGGTTAGGTTAGGTTAGGTTAGGTTAGGTTAGGTTAGGTTAGGTTAGGTTAGGTTAGGTTAGGTTAGGTTAGGTTAGGTTAGGTTAGGTTAGGTTAGGTTAGGTTAGGTTAGGTTAGGTTAGGTTAGGTTAGGTTAGGTTAGGTTAGGTTAGGTTAGGTTAGGTTAGGTTAGGTTAGGTTAGGTTAGGTTAGGTTAGGTTAGGTTAGGTTAGGTTAGGTTAGGTTAGGTTAGGTTAGGTTAGGTTAGGTTAGGTTAGGTTAGGTTAGGTTAGGTTAGGTTAGGTTAGGTTAGGTTAGGTTAGGTTAGGTTAGGTTAGGTTAGGTTAGGTTAGGTTAGGTTAGGTTAGGTTAGGTTAGGTTAGGTTAGGTTAGGTTAGGTTAGGTTAGGTTAGGTTAGGTTAGGTTAGGTTAGGTTAGGTTAGGTTAGGTTAGGTTAGGTTAGGTTAGGTTAGGTTAGGTTAGGTTAGGTTAGGTTAGGTTAGGTTAGGTTAGGTTAGGTTAGGTTAGGTTAGGTTAGGTTAGGTTAGGTTAGGTTAGGTTAGGTTAGGTTAGGTTAGGTTAGGTTAGGTTAGGTTAGGTTAGGTTAGGTTAGGTTAGGTTAGGTTAGGTTAGGTTAGGTTAGGTTAGGTTAGGTTAGGTTAGGTTAGGTTAGGTTAGGTTAGGTTAGGTTAGGTTAGGTTAGGTT
>CAKOFU010000022.1:0-27500 GCA_933228785.1 Lasioglossum pauxillum | reverse complement strand
TAACCTAACCTAACCTAACCTAACCTAACCTAACCTAACCTAACCTAACCTAACCTAACCTAACCTAACCTAACCTAACCTAACCTAACCTAACCTAACCTAACCTAACCTAACCTAACCTAACCTAACCTAACCTAACCTAACCTAACCTAACCTAACCTAACCTAACCTAACCTAACCTAACCTAACCTAACCTAACCTAACCTAACCTAACCTAACCTAACCTAACCTAACCTAACCTAACCTAACCTAACCTAACCTAACCTAACCTAACCTAACCTAACCTAACCTAACCTAACCTAACCTAACCTAACCTAACCTAACCTAACCTAACCTAACCTAACCTAACCTAACCTAACCTAACCTAACCTAACCTAACCTAACCTAACCTAACCTAACCTAACCTAACCTAACCTAACCTAACCTAACCTAACCTAACCTAACCTAACCTAACCTAACCTAACCTAACCTAACCTAACCTAACCTAACCTAACCTAACCTAACCTAACCTAACCTAACCTAACCTAACCTAACCTAACCTAACCTAACCTAACCTAACCTAACCTAACCTAACCTAACCTAACCTAACCTAACCTAACCTAACCTAACCTAACCTAACCTAACCTAACCTAACCTAACCTAACCTAACCTAACCTAACCTAACCTAACCTAACCTAACCTAACCTAACCTAACCTAACCTAACCTAACCTAACCTAACCTAACCTAACCTAACCTAACCTAACCTAACCTAACCTAACCTAACCTAACCTAACCTAACCTAACCTAACCTAACCTAACCTAACCTAACCTAACCTAACCTAACCTAACCTAACCTAACCTAACCTAACCTAACCTAACCTAACCTAACCTAACCTAACCTAACCTAACCTAACCTAACCTAACCTAACCTAACCTAACCTAACCTAACCTAACCTAACCTAACCTAACCTAACCTAACCTAACCTAACCTAACCTAACCTAACCTAACCTAACCTAACCTAACCTAACCTAACCTAACCTAACCTAACCTAACCTAACCTAACCTAACCTAACCTAACCTAACCTAACCTAACCTAACCTAACCTAACCTAACCTAACCTAACCTAACCTAACCTAACCTAACCTAACCTAACCTAACCTAACCTAACCTAACCTAACCTAACCTAACCTAACCTAACCTAACCTAACCTAACCTAACCTAACCTAACCTAACCTAACCTAACCTAACCTAACCTAACCTAACCTAACCTAACCTAACCTAACCTAACCTAACCTAACCTAACCTAACCTAACCTAACCTAACCTAACCTAACCTAACCTAACCTAACCTAACCTAACCTAACCTAACCTAACCTAACCTAACCTAACCTAACCTAACCTAACCTAACCTAACCTAACCTAACCTAACCTAACCTAACCTAACCTAACCTAACCTAACCTAACCTAACCTAACCTAACCTAACCTAACCTAACCTAACCTAACCTAACCTAACCTAACCTAACCTAACCTAACCTAACCTAACCTAACCTAACCTAACCTAACCTAACCTAACCTAACCTAACCTAACCTAACCTAACCTAACCTAACCTAACCTAACCTAACCTAACCTAACCTAACCTAACCTAACCTAACCTAACCTAACCTAACCTAACCTAACCTAACCTAACCTAACCTAACCTAACCTAACCTAACCTAACCTAACCTAACCTAACCTAACCTAACCTAACCTAACCTAACCTAACCTAACCTAACCTAACCTAACCTAACCTAACCTAACCTAACCTAACCTAACCTAACCTAACCTAACCTAACCTAACCTAACCTAACCTAACCTAACCTAACCTAACCTAACCTAACCTAACCTAACCTAACCTAACCTAACCTAACCTAACCTAACCTAACCTAACCTAACCTAACCTAACCTAACCTAACCTAACCTAACCTAACCTAACCTAACCTAACCTAACCTAACCTAACCTAACCTAACCTAACCTAACCTAACCTAACCTAACCTAACCTAACCTAACCTAACCTAACCTAACCTAACCTAACCTAACCTAACCTAACCTAACCTAACCTAACCTAACCTAACCTAACCTAACCTAACCTAACCTAACCTAACCTAACCTAACCTAACCTAACCTAACCTAACCTAACCTAACCTAACCTAACCTAACCTAACCTAACCTAACCTAACCTAACCTAACCTAACCTAACCTAACCTAACCTAACCTAACCTAACCTAACCTAACCTAACCTAACCTAACCTAACCTAACCTAACCTAACCTAACCTAACCTAACCTAACCTAACCTAACCTAACCTAACCTAACCTAACCTAACCTAACCTAACCTAACCTAACCTAACCTAACCTAACCTAACCTAACCTAACCTAACCTAACCTAACCTAACCTAACCTAACCTAACCTAACCTAACCTAACCTAACCTAACCTAACCTAACCTAACCTAACCTAACCTAACCTAACCTAACCTAACCTAACCTAACCTAACCTAACCTAACCTAACCTAACCTAACCTAACCTAACCTAACCTAACCTAACCTAACCTAACCTAACCTAACCTAACCTAACCTAACCTAACCTAACCTAACCTAACCTAACCTAACCTAACCTAACCTAACCTAACCTAACCTAACCTAACCTAACCTAACCTAACCTAACCTAACCTAACCTAACCTAACCTAACCTAACCTAACCTAACCTAACCTAACCTAACCTAACCTAACCTAACCTAACCTAACCTAACCTAACCTAACCTAACCTAACCTAACCTAACCTAACCTAACCTAACCTAACCTAACCTAACCTAACCTAACCTAACCTAACCTAACCTAACCTAACCTAACCTAACCTAACCTAACCTAACCTAACCTAACCTAACCTAACCTAACCTAACCTAACCTAACCTAACCTAACCTAACCTAACCTAACCTAACCTAACCTAACCTAACCTAACCTAACCTAACCTAACCTAACCTAACCTAACCTAACCTAACCTAACCTAACCTAACCTAACCTAACCTAACCTAACCTAACCTAACCTAACCTAACCTAACCTAACCTAACCTAACCTAACCTAACCTAACCTAACCTAACCTAACCTAACCTAACCTAACCTAACCTAACCTAACCTAACCTAACCTAACCTAACCTAACCTAACCTAACCTAACCTAACCTAACCTAACCTAACCTAACCTAACCTAACCTAACCTAACCTAACCTAACCTAACCTAACCTAACCTAACCTAACCTAACCTAACCTAACCTAACCTAACCTAACCTAACCTAACCTAACCTAACCTAACCTAACCTAACCTAACCTAACCTAACCTAACCTAACCTAACCTAACCTAACCTAACCTAACCTAACCTAACCTAACCTAACCTAACCTAACCTAACCTAACCTAACCTAACCTAACCTAACCTAACCTAACCTAACCTAACCTAACCTAACCTAACCTAACCTAACCTAACCTAACCTAACCTAACCTAACCTAACCTAACCTAACCTAACCTAACCTAACCTAACCTAACCTAACCTAACCTAACCTAACCTAACCTAACCTAACCTAACCTAACCTAACCTAACCTAACCTAACCTAACCTAACCTAACCTAACCTAACCTAACCTAACCTAACCTAACCTAACCTAACCTAACCTAACCTAACCTAACCTAACCTAACCTAACCTAACCTAACCTAACCTAACCTAACCTAACCTAACCTAACCTAACCTAACCTAACCTAACCTAACCTAACCTAACCTAACCTAACCTAACCTAACCTAACCTAACCTAACCTAACCTAACCTAACCTAACCTAACCTAACCTAACCTAACCTAACCTAACCTAACCTAACCTAACCTAACCTAACCTAACCTAACCTAACCTAACCTAACCTAACCTAACCTAACCTAACCTAACCTAACCTAACCTAACCTAACCTAACCTAACCTAACCTAACCTAACCTAACCTAACCTAACCTAACCTAACCTAACCTAACCTAACCTAACCTAACCTAACCTAACCTAACCTAACCTAACCTAACCTAACCTAACCTAACCTAACCTAACCTAACCTAACCTAACCTAACCTAACCTAACCTAACCTAACCTAACCTAACCTAACCTAACCTAACCTAACCTAACCTAACCTAACCTAACCTAACCTAACCTAACCTAACCTAACCTAACCTAACCTAACCTAACCTAACCTAACCTAACCTAACCTAACCTAACCTAACCTAACCTAACCTAACCTAACCTAACCTAACCTAACCTAACCTAACCTAACCTAACCTAACCTAACCTAACCTAACCTAACCTAACCTAACCTAACCTAACCTAACCTAACCTAACCTAACCTAACCTAACCTAACCTAACCTAACCTAACCTAACCTAACCTAACCTAACCTAACCTAACCTAACCTAACCTAACCTAACCTAACCTAACCTAACCTAACCTAACCTAACCTAACCTAACCTAACCTAACCTAACCTAACCTAACCTAACCTAACCTAACCTAACCTAACCTAACCTAACCTAACCTAACCTAACCTAACCTAACCTAACCTAACCTAACCTAACCTAACCTAACCTAACCTAACCTAACCTAACCTAACCTAACCTAACCTAACCTAACCTAACCTAACCTAACCTAACCTAACCTAACCTAACCTAACCTAACCTAACCTAACCTAACCTAACCTAACCTAACCTAACCTAACCTAACCTAACCTAACCTAACCTAACCTAACCTAACCTTTTTTTTTTTTTTTTTTTTTTTTTTTTTTTTTTTTTTTTTTTTTAACGTAGGAAAAACGCTTTACGCGTACCCCGCCCTCCTGGGGGAGAGACGGGGTTATGTGGGACTCGTCCGTTCCAGAAGGGACCGGACCTACCCACTAAAAAACCTACGGTGACCTCCCTGAGCTAATTTGGAGGTGGTCGGGATCTCGAAAACGAATGCGACCGACCACCTCCAGCCCCGGCTTAAAGCCCCAATCCCGGGGGGGAGTGAAGCTCCCCCCAATCAAAACCTAGTACTATTTGGACACCGTGCGGGTCACCCACACGGTGTCCCCCATCCCTGGGGTCGCTCGGCTGGGTGCCCCGAGCCCCAGCTCGAGACACCCGCGACCCCCGGCGACCCCCCTCCTCGCTCGGGGAAGAGAACCCAAAGGGTTCCCGCCCGGCCGAGGAGGGAGGTTTCCGCACGCGACAAGGAGGGGACAGAGGCGAGTTCCGGCTCGCGTCTGTCCCCTCCCCCTGTCCCACCCCCCTGGTCGACCCCCAGTAAACAAATAAATAAATAAATAAATAAATAAATAAATAACGTCAAAATAAATAAAACGTCAATAATAAAATAAAATAAATAACGTAAATATAATAAAATATAATATAATAAAACATAAAATAAGATAGTAAATAAATAAAAATAGGACATACACAACAAAACATAAAAAGGGGGGCAAAAAGAAACAATTATGGGGGGAAATAAAATAAATAAACAGTAAAACGATAAAATATATAAATAAACTTAAATAGAATAAAAGTAAAAACGTTAAAAATAACTAAAATAATTAAGGGGGGGGGTCGACCGGCAGGCCGCAACTTTATGGTGGGGGGGGATGGGATTAGTGCTCCACCTCGACCCCCCCGCGGCCTGCCCACCCCGGGGGCGCCTACTCGGCAGACCCCCATGGCGGCGATGGGAGTAACTAAGTAGTCCCATCGCCGCCACCACGTCTGCGGCCCCTTGCAGGGGGCCGGCGGCCTCGTCGGGGTCGCCCCGTCGAGGCCAGCCTCCTGGCGGAGAGGGGGTCGGCTTCCCTCTCCCTCTCCGCAGCCTCCTTCTGCGAGATTACAATCTCGCAGAAGGAGGCGAACGCTGCTCTTGACCTCTCGCTGCCGATCATGTGGTCGACCACGACCGGCAACGAGAGGTCCACCCCAATAACGCCCCTTAGGTCTCTGCGCGGCGCCGACCACGCTGGACATTCCTCCAGCGTATGCCGCGCAGAGTCCTGGGCCTCCTCGCAGTGGTGGCACTGCGCCGTCGGTTCCTTCCCGATGCGACACAGATACTCTCCGAAGCATCCGTGCCCGGAGAGCATCTGCGTCACATGGTAGGTGAGCCTCACCCGACTCCTGCACCATTCCTCCAGAATGGGCAGGAGTGCCCGGACAATGGGCCGGTCCGAATCGGCGGAAGCAATTTCCTCCCGCCATCGGACCAGCGTGTCCCGCCGGGCCTGGTGCCTCAGCACTTCGACCTCCTCCCCCTCGGGGGATAACTCCCCACGGCGGATGGAGCAGGCAATCTGGTAAGTAGTTGCCCGCTCCACCGCCATGAGATGCAGGGGAGTCATCCCCGCGAGGAGGCACGCCGCCTCCCCGGAGAACCTAACCTAACCTAACCTAACCTAACCTAACCTAACCTAACCTAACCTAACCTAACCTAACCTAACCTAACCTAACCTAACCTAACCTAACCTAACCTAACCTAACCTAACCTAACCTAACCTAACCTAACCTAACCTAACCTAACCTAACCTAACCTAACCTAACCTAACCTAACCTAACCTAACCTAACCTAACCTAACCTAACCTAACCTAACCTAACCTAACCTAACCTAACCTAACCTAACCTAACCTAACCTAACCTAACCTAACCTAACCTAACCTAACCTAACCTAACCTAACCTAACCTAACCTAACCTAACCTAACCTAACCTAACCTAACCTAACCTAACCTAACCTAACCTAACCTAACCTAACCTAACCTAACCTAACCTAACCTAACCTAACCTAACCTAACCTAACCTAACCTAACCTAACCTAACCTAACCTAACCTAACCTAACCTAACCTAACCTAACCTAACCTAACCTAACCTAACCTAACCTAACCTAACCTAACCTAACCTAACCTAACCTAACCTAACCTAACCTAACCTAACCTAACCTAACCTAACCTAACCTAACCTAACCTAACCTAACCTAACCTAACCTAACCTAACCTAACCTAACCTAACCTAACCTAACCTAACCTAACCTAACCTAACCTAACCTAACCTAACCTAACCTAACCTAACCTAACCTAACCTAACCTAACCTAACCTAACCTAACCTAACCTAACCTAACCTAACCTAACCTAACCTAACCTAACCTAACCTAACCTAACCTAACCTAACCTAACCTAACCTAACCTAACCTAACCTAACCTAACCTAACCTAACCTAACCTAACCTAACCTAACCTAACCTAACCTAACCTAACCTAACCTAACCTAACCTAACCTAACCTAACCTAACCTAACCTAACCTAACCTAACCTAACCTAACCTAACCTAACCTAACCTAACCTAACCTAACCTAACCTAACCTAACCTAACCTAACCTAACCTAACCTAACCTAACCTAACCTAACCTAACCTAACCTAACCTAACCTAACCTAACCTAACCTAACCTAACCTAACCTAACCTAACCTAACCTAACCTAACCTAACCTAACCTAACCTAACCTAACCTAACCTAACCTAACCTAACCTAACCTAACCTAACCTAACCTAACCTAACCTAACCTAACCTAACCTAACCTAACCTAACCTAACCTAACCTAACCTAACCTAACCTAACCTAACCTAACCTAACCTAACCTAACCTAACCTAACCTAACCTAACCTAACCTAACCTAACCTAACCTAACCTAACCTAACCTAACCTAACCTAACCTAACCTAACCTAACCTAACCTAACCTAACCTAACCTAACCTAACCTAACCTAACCTAACCTAACCTAACCTAACCTAACCTAACCTAACCTAACCTAACCTAACCTAACCTAACCTAACCTAACCTAACCTAACCTAACCTAACCTAACCTAACCTAACCTAACCTAACCTAACCTAACCTAACCTAACCTAACCTAACCTAACCTAACCTAACCTAACCTAACCTAACCTAACCTAACCTAACCTAACCTAACCTAACCTAACCTAACCTAACCTAACCTAACCTAACCTAACCTAACCTAACCTAACCTAACCTAACCTAACCTAACCTAACCTAACCTAACCTAACCTAACCTAACCTAACCTAACCTAACCTAACCTAACCTAACCTAACCTAACCTAACCTAACCTAACCTAACCTAACCTAACCTAACCTAACCTAACCTAACCTAACCTAACCTAACCTAACCTAACCTAACCTAACCTAACCTAACCTAACCTAACCTAACCTAACCTAACCTAACCTAACCTAACCTAACCTAACCTAACCTAACCTAACCTAACCTAACCTAACCTAACCTAACCTAACCTAACCTAACCTAACCTAACCTAACCTAACCTAACCTAACCTAACCTAACCTAACCTAACCTAACCTAACCTAACCTAACCTAACCTAACCTAACCTAACCTAACCTAACCTAACCTAACCTAACCTAACCTAACCTAACCTAACCTAACCTAACCTAACCTAACCTAACCTAACCTAACCTAACCTAACCTAACCTAACCTAACCTAACCTAACCTAACCTAACCTAACCTAACCTAACCTAACCTAACCTAACCTAACCTAACCTAACCTAACCTAACCTAACCTAACCTAACCTAACCTAACCTAACCTAACCTAACCTAACCTAACCTAACCTAACCTAACCTAACCTAACCTAACCTAACCTAACCTAACCTAACCTAACCTAACCTAACCTAACCTAACCTAACCTAACCTAACCTAACCTAACCTAACCTAACCTAACCTAACCTAACCTAACCTAACCTAACCTAACCTAACCTAACCTAACCTAACCTAACCTAACCTAACCTAACCTAACCTAACCTAACCTAACCTAACCTAACCTAACCTAACCTAACCTAACCTAACCTAACCTAACCTAACCTAACCTAACCTAACCTAACCTAACCTAACCTAACCTAACCTAACCTAACCTAACCTAACCTAACCTAACCTAACCTAACCTAACCTAACCTAACCTAACCTAACCTAACCTAACCTAACCTAACCTAACCTAACCTAACCTAACCTAACCTAACCTAACCTAACCTAACCTAACCTAACCTAACCTAACCTAACCTAACCTAACCTAACCTAACCTAACCTAACCTAACCTAACCTAACCTAACCTAACCTAACCTAACCTAACCTAACCTAACCTAACCTAACCTAACCTAACCTAACCTAACCTAACCTAACCTAACCTAACCTAACCTAACCTAACCTAACCTAACCTAACCTAACCTAACCTAACCTAACCTAACCTAACCTAACCTAACCTAACCTAACCTAACCTAACCTAACCTAACCTAACCTAACCTAACCTAACCTAACCTAACCTAACCTAACCTAACCTAACCTAACCTAACCTAACCTAACCTAACCTAACCTAACCTAACCTAACCTAACCTAACCTAACCTAACCTAACCTAACCTAACCTAACCTAACCTAACCTAACCTAACCTAACCTAACCTAACCTAACCTAACCTAACCTAACCTAACCTAACCTAACCTAACCTAACCTAACCTAACCTAACCTAACCTAACCTAACCTAACCTAACCTAACCTAACCTAACCTAACCTAACCTAACCTAACCTAACCTAACCTAACCTAACCTAACCTAACCTAACCTAACCTAACCTAACCTAACCTAACCTAACCTAACCTAACCTAACCTAACCTAACCTAACCTAACCTAACCTAACCTAACCTAACCTAACCTAACCTAACCTAACCTAACCTAACCTAACCTAACCTAACCTAACCTAACCTAACCTAACCTAACCTAACCTAACCTAACCTAACCTAACCTAACCTAACCTAACCTAACCTAACCTAACCTAACCTAACCTAACCTAACCTAACCTAACCTAACCTAACCTAACCTAACCTAACCTAACCTAACCTAACCTAACCTAACCTAACCTAACCTAACCTAACCTAACCTAACCTAACCTAACCTAACCTAACCTAACCTAACCTAACCTAACCTAACCTAACCTAACCTAACCTAACCTAACCTAACCTAACCTAACCTAACCTAACCTAACCTAACCTAACCTAACCTAACCTAACCTAACCTAACCTAACCTAACCTAACCTAACCTAACCTAACCTAACCTAACCTAACCTAACCTAACCTAACCTAACCTAACCTAACCTAACCTAACCTAACCTAACCTAACCTAACCTAACCTAACCTAACCTAACCTAACCTAACCTAACCTAACCTAACCTAACCTAACCTAACCTAACCTAACCTAACCTAACCTAACCTAACCTAACCTAACCTAACCTAACCTAACCTAACCTAACCTAACCTAACCTAACCTAACCTAACCTAACCTAACCTAACCTAACCTAACCTAACCTAACCTAACCTAACCTAACCTAACCTAACCTAACCTAACCTAACCTAACCTAACCTAACCTAACCTAACCTAACCTAACCTAACCTAACCTAACCTAACCTAACCTAACCTAACCTAACCTAACCTAACCTAACCTAACCTAACCTAACCTAACCTAACCTAACCTAACCTAACCTAACCTAACCTAACCTAACCTAACCTAACCTAACCTAACCTAACCTAACCTAACCTAACCTAACCTAACCTAACCTAACCTAACCTAACCTAACCTAACCTAACCTAACCTAACCTAACCTAACCTAACCTAACCTAACCTAACCTAACCTAACCTAACCTAACCTAACCTAACCTAACCTAACCTAACCTAACCTAACCTAACCTAACCTAACCTAACCTAACCTAACCTAACCTAACCTAACCTAACCTAACCTAACCTAACCTAACCTAACCTAACCTAACCTAACCTAACCTAACCTAACCTAACCTAACCTAACCTAACCTAACCTAACCTAACCTAACCTAACCTAACCTAACCTAACCTAACCTAACCTAACCTAACCTAACCTAACCTAACCTAACCTAACCTAACCTAACCTAACCTAACCTAACCTAACCTAACCTAACCTAACCTAACCTAACCTAACCTAACCTAACCTAACCTAACCTAACCTAACCTAACCTAACCTAACCTAACCTAACCTAACCTAACCTAACCTAACCTAACCTAACCTAACCTAACCTAACCTAACCTAACCTAACCTAACCTAACCTAACCTAACCTAACCTAACCTTTTCGCCAAAATTTGTCTCATTTTTATTGTCAGAACCCAAAATATATACAAGTAAGTCATATACCCTACACCTATATCCTTTATAATTATATAAACTCCTCTGAGTACACGCAAAAAATTTTTCCCTACACCTTAATTTATAATTATAAACCTAATCCTATATCCTAAACTTTATCTAATCCTATCACTCACTCGAAAATAGCGCTTAACTACCTAGAATACGGCGTTTTGGCTAGTATTGACCTTCGGGTGACCTTCCGGTCCTCCACACTAGGTGCGTTGGAACGGCCTCGTCCTTCCGGTCAATATGAGCCGTCGCACTCCTACCTACGTTAAACCTTCGCTTAGTTGCAAAATCCTAATTGTTAATATTAACAATACCTAACTTTTTATTACACGTCTATATTTGCTATATATCCAATGCTTCTTTATTAGGTTTTCTTCAAAAATTTCATCAAAAATGACGTAGCTCGCTCCGTTTGGCCGCTACAGCGTTTTCAAAATTTTCGCCTCCATTTTGTTTCGGAGAAAATTTAAACAAATGTGAAATTAAGGGTAGTCATACCGAGGCTTAAACATTTGTTCAATAAAATTTTTCCGTATCTCTATTTGTTTAGTAGCTATTGAGGGTTTTCGGTTTGGCGCCTCCGCAAAATCTTTGGGGAACCCCTAAAATTCTGAGAAGTCGCTGCCCTCTATAGCTCTCTTTCTCTAATTCGTTAAATTTCCGCGACTACCTATCTTTCTCTTACTCGTTAAATAAACTAAATTTTACAATTTCTCAGAAAACTCCACTAAAATTCTCGGAAATTCTCTCTCATTACCAGGGTAATATAAAACCATCAGAGGTATCCTATTCTTACCGACCTATTCGGGCGGCCATTTTGTCGGGTTACTCGTACCTCCTGATTGCTCCGCGGTCTTGCCAATGAGAACTTGGCTGAGATCTCGGCCAATCTCCAGAACACCGACAAAATGGCTTCTCACTGCAGCGCGTGTTCTAGATTTATGGCAACTTTTCACTTTCTCATTTATGGCAACTCTTCGTCTACCTACTCTACTATTCTATGTTCCTACTACCTATGTACTTTTAAAACTCTAATAACTTTTAAATAAATAAACGTATCGAGACCGGGTTTGTTCCCTAGGATAGGGGATGAGCTCCTCCACCCGACTGCCCCTTCAGAAAATCACTATTGTTTTTTCCAAAAGTGAGGTCCCGGGAATTCAACCCTTTCTCTATCTCTTTCTCTTTCTCTCTTACTGTATTCGAATCTGTTAATTAAACAAAACAAAATTTTTTCTATGAGTTTATTTTCAAAAATCCAACCCCTAAGAAACTTCCTTTTATGTGCAATATCTAATTCAATTTAAAGACAAAATTTGAATTTAAATTTAATTGTATCTACTCCACCCAGTCGAAATTCACTTCAACTCAGAATCACTTTGTTTAAACTAATTAATTATTATATCTAGCTTCACCATTTTGTTCACTATTACTTTGTAATTTAATCCCTTATCACTGTATTTGTTCACTCTACCGATTAAAATTTGAAAATAAACTCTAGATTAATTAATTCTTTCTATCTTTAATCTTTAATCACTGAAATCTATTATTTAATCTCTTCCACTGTATTGTTCTGAATTCTACGCTCACCTTTTACTCTATTTTCCTATACTTATTAAATTTAACTTTTTCTCAAATCTTTCTAAACTTTCCTAAAACTGATCTGAACAGTGTCAAAATCCGAACCGCACTGAGCTCTCTGGAGGCTTCCAGAGTAGAGGTGCCCTGGTGGGGGTACCCTCTCCACTCCGAATTCCCGGGGTTTGTCCTTGTTATCGGACACCGCGTACACTTTTTCTATTGCTATTCCGAAAATATTTGTCACCTTCTAGCTAAATTTAACTTTATACACCAGGTTTTTCACTTGTCGCTGTTTCTTATGCCGACCTTCTCGCTTTCCGTTATTCTATTTGAAATTCTAATAATATATCCTCTTTTACATATACACGCGCCTGCATTCTGGAGCGAGTATATTCTCTATAATTGAAAACCTACTTAATTAGATTATTTTCCTATTTAATACTTCTGCTCTGTCTTCCTCGTTCCATAATGCATCGCGTTCACATTTAATATGTAAACTCTTTCACATTTAAAGCCTCGTTCGTTCAACTACTTTAATTAAACTTCTATAACCGCCGCTAATATTCGAGTAAGTGAATTACATACTATCCTAAATTTAAGAAAAACTAAACTCGCCTTTAATTCTATTAATATGATTTAAACTCAAAATTTAAACTTTCTTTCGCTTCTGTTTGTTCTTAACGACTCACAGCGTGTCCGGGGGAAAACTACTTCGTCGGAATTGGGGGAGGGAGTGAAATCCTTGTGAGATGACGTCGGTTATTTGCAGATTTCTTTGAGATTGGATTCTTGCTCAGCTCCACTAGCCCGGATCCGTTCAGGTGAACCTTGCGCAGGCAATCATTTCGCCGCTTGACATCCTATCTCTCCGTCGTCTTCAGGGGCCTCCGTCCTCGCTGGTCCTCCTCCCCCTTCCTACCTTGTAGTCCTCGCCCGTACAGCTGAAAAAGAGTCTTTTTAAGAATCTCGCCTATTTCTATCTCTATTTAGTATTTACAACATTTCTCCCACAATTAACTACTTATCTTTAGTATTTTCTCGAGTCCGTTTCCTGTATTAATCTTCTAAATTGTGGGCAGTTTGTAGCCCCCGCCACGTGTTGAGCTCTTTCGGCTGGAGTCCCTTCGTTAACGCATATTATGCATTTCCTTGGCCTCGTGCAGCTATCGATTCGATGTCCTAATTCTCCGCATCTCCTACATAACTCTTTTCCTCCAAAATCTGCTTTACAATCGTATGACAGATGGCCGAACTGATGACACTTAAAGCATCTCTGGACGTCTGTTAACCTCTTTATCTTACTTATTGTTAAGCCTATTTTTATTCTTGGTTCTTCTCTAATTCTTTCCACCAGTCTGGTCGGGAGGTTGACTATTACCTTTATCGCTCCTCCGAGATCAACTTTAATATTCTTAACGTCGATTTCGTTTGTTCGAATTGAATAGTTATCCGCGATTTCCTTAATAATTTCCTCCTTTTCCAAGGAGGGATCCACCTCACGTATTTCGTATAGAGCTTTGGGGTAGACTCTCCTAATCAACTGTTCTTTTCCCAAAACTTCTTTTATAATACTTTCCAATCTTTCTCCGTTCCTATCCTCCTGCATTTCTAGAATTAAATCTCCACCTCTCGTTTTCCTAACTGAATGAATGCCTTCTAGTTTGTCCCCTGCTCCGTTTTTGATTTTTTTAAGGAGATCTGCATATGACTTCTTTTCCGGGGTTTTCACTATCAGGGCTTCCGATTTTTTAATAGGGGAGAATCTGGGCGAACTTTTCTCCCTTTCCTCTTGTTCTTTTTTCCTAACTATATCTTCTACTTCCTCCTTCCTTCTAGTCTTGTCTTCCTTCTTTTGCATCTTTATCTGAGCTTTTCTTGTCCTGGGGTCCTTTTCCCATCCTTTAGAACCCCCAGCCTCGATACTTTCCTCTTTCCTATTTATTCCTACCTCGTTTTCCCTTCTTTCTACCTCTAGTTTATTTTCTATTCCTATCTCCTTTGTTCTACTTTCAATTTCCTTTTTGTCTATTGTCTGCACTCCCTTTTCTATAGTTAATTTCCGTGTATCCTCTTCATTTACTGTTTGAATACCCTTATCTATATTCACCTTTCCTGTCTCTACCTTATTTATTGTCTGAACTCCTATTTCCTTTGTTCTAATCTCAATTTCTTCCTTGTCTATTGTCTGCACTCCTTTATCTATTGTTCGCGTTATATCCTCATTTATTGTCTGAATTCCCTTATCTATATTTACCTTTCTTGTTTCTACCTCATATATTGTCTGTGTTTCCTTGTCTATAGTTAGCTTTCCTTTATCCTCGTCTACTGTTTCCCTATATTTTCTTTCTTCTTCTAAACCCTTCGTCCTCATCATATTTATTAGGGTCTCAGACGCTTTCTGTCCTTGTGTTCGCAAATTTTTTCCTATTATACCAATCCTTCCTAATAACTCAATATAGATAGTCCTAAATTCCCTTTCACTCTCTAATTCATCTGCTCCTTTGAGGTACAGTAACATTAACTGATCTGCATCCCTCCGTATTTCATATAAATGATCGTTAATTATATCTTCATCACTTTTATTTACGTTCGTATACTGTTCATAATCTATATACTCCTCTTCCTCTATACTCCCTTCCTCCCCTGCTGACATTTTGTTCTCTTATGGGCTATGGGGTTTTATAACAAGAAATTTTAACAACTTATTATTTTTTATAGCCTTTTCGCCAAAATTTGTCTCATTTTTATTGTCAGAACCCAAAATATATACAAGTAAGTCATATACCCTACACCTATATCCTTTATAATTATATAAACTCCTCTGAGTACACGCAAAAAATTTTTCCCTACACCTTAATTTATAATTATAAACCTAATCCTATATCCTAAACTTTATCTAATCCTATCACTCACTCGAAAATAGCGCTTAACTACCTAGAATACGGCGTTTTGGCTAGTATTGACCTTCGGGTGACCTTCCGGTCCTCCACACTAGGTGCGTTGGAACGGCCTCGTCCTTCCGGTCAATATGAGCCGTCGCACTCCTACCTACGTTAAACCTTCGCTTAGTTGCAAAATCCTAATTGTTAATATTAACAATACCTAACTTTTTATTACACGTCTATATTTGCTATATATCCAATGCTTCTTTATTAGGTTTTCTTCAAAAATTTCATCAAAAATGACGTAGCTCGCTCCGTTTGGCCGCTACAGCGTTTTCAAAATTTTCGCCTCCATTTTGTTTCGGAGAAAATTTAAACAAATGTGAAATTAAGGGTAGTCATACCGAGGCTTAAACATTTGTTCAATAAAATTTTTCCGTATCTCTATTTGTTTAGTAGCTATTGAGGGTTTTCGGTTTGGCGCCTCCGCAAAATCTTTGGGGAACCCCTAAAATTCTGAGAAGTCGCTGCCCTCTATAGCTCTCTTTCTCTAATTCGTTAAATTTCCGCGACTACCTATCTTTCTCTTACTCGTTAAATAAACTAAATTTTACAATTTCTCAGAAAACTCCACTAAAATTCTCGGAAATTCTCTCTCATTACCAGGGTAATATAAAACCATCAGAGGTATCCTATTCTTACCGACCTATTCGGGCGGCCATTTTGTCGGGTTACTCGTACCTCCTGATTGCTCCGCGGTCTTGCCAATGAGAACTTGGCTGAGATCTCGGCCAATCTCCAGAACACCGACAAAATGGCTTCTCACTGCAGCGCGTGTTCTAGATTTATGGCAACTTTTCACTTTCTCATTTATGGCAACTCTTCGTCTACCTACTCTACTATTCTATGTTCCTACTACCTATGTACTTTTAAAACTCTAATAACTTTTAAATAAATAAACGTATCGAGACCGGGTTTGTTCCCTAGGATAGGGGATGAGCTCCTCCACCCGACTGCCCCTTCAGAAAATCACTATTGTTTTTTCCAAAAGTGAGGTCCCGGGAATTCAACCCTTTCTCTATCTCTTTCTCTTTCTCTCTTACTGTATTCGAATCTTTTACTCTATTTTCCTATACTTATTAAATTTAACTTTTTCTCAAATCTTTCTAAACTTTCCTAAAACTGATCTGAACAGTGTCAAAATCCGAACCGCACTCCTAACCTAACCTAACCTAACCTAACCTAACCTAACCTAACCTAACCTAACCTAACCTAACCTAACCTAACCTAACCTAACCTAACCTAACCTAACCTAACCTAACCTAACCTAACCTAACCTAACCTAACCTAACCTAACCTAACCTAACCTAACCTAACCTAACCTAACCTAACCTAACCTAACCTAACCTAACCTAACCTAACCTAACCTAACCTAACCTAACCTAACCTAACCTAACCTAACCTAACCTAACCTAACCTAACCTAACCTAACCTAACCTAACCTAACCTAACCTAACCTAACCTAACCTAACCTAACCTAACCTAACCTAACCTAACCTAACCTAACCTAACCTAACCTAACCTAACCTAACCTAACCTAACCTAACCTAACCTAACCTAACCTAACCTAACCTAACCTAACCTAACCTAACCTAACCTAACCTAACCTAACCTAACCTAACCTAACCTAACCTAACCTAACCTAACCTAACCTAACCTAACCTAACCTAACCTAACCTAACCTAACCTAACCTAACCTAACCTAACCTAACCTAACCTAACCTAACCTAACCTAACCTAACCTAACCTAACCTAACCTAACCTAACCTAACCTAACCTAACCTAACCTAACCTAACCTAACCTAACCTAACCTAACCTAACCTAACCTAACCTAACCTAACCTAACCTAACCTAACCTAACCTAACCTAACCTAACCTAACCTAACCTAACCTAACCTAACCTAACCTAACCTAACCTAACCTAACCTAACCTAACCTAACCTAACCTAACCTAACCTAACCTAACCTAACCTAACCTAACCTAACCTAACCTAACCTAACCTAACCTAACCTAACCTAACCTAACCTAACCTAACCTAACCTAACCTAACCTAACCTAACCTAACCTAACCTAACCTAACCTAACCTAACCTAACCTAACCTAACCTAACCTAACCTAACCTAACCTAACCTAACCTAACCTAACCTAACCTAACCTAACCTAACCTAACCTAACCTAACCTAACCTAACCTAACCTAACCTAACCTAACCTAACCTAACCTAACCTAACCTAACCTAACCTAACCTAACCTAACCTAACCTAACCTAACCTAACCTAACCTAACCTAACCTAACCTAACCTAACCTAACCTAACCTAACCTAACCTAACCTAACCTAACCTAACCTAACCTAACCTAACCTAACCTAACCTAACCTAACCTAACCTAACCTAACCTAACCTAACCTAACCTAACCTAACCTAACCTAACCTAACCTAACCTAACCTAACCTAACCTAACCTAACCTAACCTAACCTAACCTAACCTAACCTAACCTAACCTAACCTAACCTAACCTAACCTAACCTAACCTAACCTAACCTAACCTAACCTAACCTAACCTAACCTAACCTAACCTAACCTAACCTAACCTAACCTAACCTAACCTAACCTAACCTAACCTAACCTAACCTAACCTAACCTAACCTAACCTAACCTAACCTAACCTAACCTAACCTAACCTAACCTAACCTAACCTAACCTAACCTAACCTAACCTAACCTAACCTAACCTAACCTAACCTAACCTAACCTAACCTAACCTAACCTAACCTAACCTAACCTAACCTAACCTAACCTAACCTAACCTAACCTAACCTAACCTAACCTAACCTAACCTAACCTAACCTAACCTAACCTAACCTAACCTAACCTAACCTAACCTAACCTAACCTAACCTAACCTAACCTAACCTAACCTAACCTAACCTAACCTAACCTAACCTAACCTAACCTAACCTAACCTAACCTAACCTAACCTAACCTAACCTAACCTAACCTAACCTAACCTAACCTAACCTAACCTAACCTAACCTAACCTAACCTAACCTAACCTAACCTAACCTAACCTAACCTAACCTAACCTAACCTAACCTAACCTAACCTAACCTAACCTAACCTAACCTAACCTAACCTAACCTAACCTAACCTAACCTAACCTAACCTAACCTAACCTAACCTAACCTAACCTAACCTAACCTAACCTAACCTAACCTAACCTAACCTAACCTAACCTAACCTAACCTAACCTAACCTAACCTAACCTAACCTAACCTAACCTAACCTAACCTAACCTAACCTAACCTAACCTAACCTAACCTAACCTAACCTAACCTAACCTAACCTAACCTAACCTAACCTAACCTAACCTAACCTAACCTAACCTAACCTAACCTAACCTAACCTAACCTAACCTAACCTAACCTAACCTAACCTAACCTAACCTAACCTAACCTAACCTAACCTAACCTAACCTAACCTAACCTAACCTAACCTAACCTAACCTAACCTAACCTAACCTAACCTAACCTAACCTAACCTAACCTAACCTAACCTAACCTAACCTAACCTAACCTAACCTAACCTAACCTAACCTAACCTAACCTAACCTAACCTAACCTAACCTAACCTAACCTAACCTAACCTAACCTAACCTAACCTAACCTAACCTAACCTAACCTAACCTAACCTAACCTAACCTAACCTAACCTAACCTAACCTAACCTAACCTAACCTAACCTAACCTAACCTAACCTAACCTAACCTAACCTAACCTAACCTAACCTAACCTAACCTAACCTAACCTAACCTAACCTAACCTAACCTAACCTAACCTAACCTAACCTAACCTAACCTAACCTAACCTAACCTAACCTAACCTAACCTAACCTAACCTAACCTAACCTAACCTAACCTAACCTAACCTAACCTAACCTAACCTAACCTAACCTAACCTAACCTAACCTAACCTAACCTAACCTAACCTAACCTAACCTAACCTAACCTAACCTAACCTAACCTAACCTAACCTAACCTAACCTAACCTAACCTAACCTAACCTAACCTAACCTAACCTAACCTAACCTAACCTAACCTAACCTAACCTAACCTAACCTAACCTAACCTAACCTAACCTAACCTAACCTAACCTAACCTAACCTAACCTAACCTAACCTAACCTAACCTAACCTAACCTAACCTAACCTAACCTAACCTAACCTAACCTAACCTAACCTAACCTAACCTAACCTAACCTAACCTAACCTAACCTAACCTAACCTAACCTAACCTAACCTAACCTAACCTAACCTAACCTAACCTAACCTAACCTAACCTAACCTAACCTAACCTAACCTAACCTAACCTAACCTAACCTAACCTAACCTAACCTAACCTAACCTAACCTAACCTAACCTAACCTAACCTAACCTAACCTAACCTAACCTAACCTAACCTAACCTAACCTAACCTAACCTAACCTAACCTAACCTAACCTAACCTAACCTAACCTAACCTAACCTAACCTAACCTAACCTAACCTAACCTAACCTAACCTAACCTAACCTAACCTAACCTAACCTAACCTAACCTAACCTAACCTAACCTAACCTAACCTAACCTAACCTAACCTAACCTAACCTAACCTAACCTAACCTAACCTAACCTAACCTAACCTAACCTAACCTAACCTAACCTAACCTAACCTAACCTAACCTAACCTAACCTAACCTAACCTAACCTAACCTAACCTAACCTAACCTAACCTAACCTAACCTAACCTAACCTAACCTAACCTAACCTAACCTAACCTAACCTAACCTAACCTAACCTAACCTAACCTAACCTAACCTAACCTAACCTAACCTAACCTAACCTAACCTAACCTAACCTAACCTAACCTAACCTAACCTAACCTAACCTAACCTAACCTAACCTAACCTAACCTAACCTAACCTAACCTAACCTAACCTAACCTAACCTAACCTAACCTAACCTAACCTAACCTAACCTAACCTAACCTAACCTAACCTAACCTAACCTAACCTAACCTAACCTAACCTAACCTAACCTAACCTAACCTAACCTAACCTAACCTAACCTAACCTAACCTAACCTAACCTAACCTAACCTAACCTAACCTAACCTAACCTAACCTAACCTAACCTAACCTAACCTAACCTAACCTAACCTAACCTAACCTAACCTAACCTAACCTAACCTAACCTAACCTAACCTAACCTAACCTAACCTAACCTAACCTAACCTAACCTAACCTAACCTAACCTAACCTAACCTAACCTAACCTAACCTAACCTAACCTAACCTAACCTAACCTAACCTAACCTAACCTAACCTAACCTAACCTAACCTAACCTAACCTAACCTAACCTAACCTAACCTAACCTAACCTAACCTAACCTAACCTAACCTAACCTAACCTAACCTAACCTAACCTAACCTAACCTAACCTAACCTAACCTAACCTAACCTAACCTAACCTAACCTAACCTAACCTAACCTAACCTAACCTAACCTAACCTAACCTAACCTAACCTAACCTAACCTAACCTAACCTAACCTAACCTAACCTAACCTAACCTAACCTAACCTAACCTAACCTAACCTAACCTAACCTAACCTAACCTAACCTAACCTAACCTAACCTAACCTAACCTAACCTAACCTAACCTAACCTAACCTAACCTAACCTAACCTAACCTAACCTAACCTAACCTAACCTAACCTAACCTAACCTAACCTAACCTAACCTAACCTAACCTAACCTAACCTAACCTAACCTAACCTAACCTAACCTAACCTAACCTAACCTAACCTAACCTAACCTAACCTAACCTAACCTAACCTAACCTAACCTAACCTAACCTAACCTAACCTAACCTAACCTAACCTAACCTAACCTAACCTAACCTAACCTAACCTAACCTAACCTAACCTAACCTAACCTAACCTAACCTAACCTAACCTAACCTAACCTAACCTAACCTAACCTAACCTAACCTAACCTAACCTAACCTAACCTAACCTAACCTAACCTAACCTAACCTAACCTAACCTAACCTAACCTAACCTAACCTAACCTAACCTAACCTAACCTAACCTAACCTAACCTAACCTAACCTAACCTAACCTAACCTAACCTAACCTAACCTAACCTAACCTAACCTAACCTAACCTAACCTAACCTAACCTAACCTAACCTAACCTAACCTAACCTAACCTAACCTAACCTAACCTAACCTAACCTAACCTAACCTAACCTAACCTAACCTAACCTAACCTAACCTAACCTAACCTAACCTAACCTAACCTAACCTAACCTAACCTAACCTAACCTAACCTAACCTAACCTAACCTAACCTAACCTAACCTAACCTAACCTAACCTAACCTAACCTAACCTAACCTAACCTAACCTAACCTAACCTAACCTAACCTAACCTAACCTAACCTAACCTAACCTAACCTAACCTAACCTAACCTAACCTAACCTAACCTAACCTAACCTAACCTAACCTAACCTAACCTAACCTAACCTAACCTAACCTAACCTAACCTAACCTAACCTAACCTAACCTAACCTAACCTAACCTAACCTAACCTAACCTAACCTAACCTAACCTAACCTAACCTAACCTAACCTAACCTAACCTAACCTAACCTAACCTAACCTAACCTAACCTAACCTAACCTAACCTAACCTAACCTAACCTAACCTAACCTAACCTAACCTAACCTAACCTAACCTAACCTAACCTAACCTAACCTAACCTAACCTAACCTAACCTAACCTAACCTAACCTAACCTAACCTAACCTAACCTAACCTAACCTAACCTAACCTAACCTAACCTAACCTAACCTAACCTAACCTAACCTAACCTAACCTAACCTAACCTAACCTAACCTAACCTAACCTAACCTAACCTAACCTAACCTAACCTAACCTAACCTAACCTAACCTAACCTAACCTAACCTAACCTAACCTAACCTAACCTAACCTAACCTAACCTAACCTAACCTAACCTAACCTAACCTAACCTAACCTAACCTAACCTAACCTAACCTAACCTAACCTAACCTAACCTAACCTAACCTAACCTAACCTAACCTAACCTAACCTAACCTAACCTAACCTAACCTAACCTAACCTAACCTAACCTAACCTAACCTAACCTAACCTAACCTAACCTAACCTAACCTAACCTAACCTAACCTAACCTAACCTAACCTAACCTAACCTAACCTAACCTAACCTAACCTAACCTAACCTAACCTAACCTAACCTAACCTAACCTAACCTAACCTAACCTAACCTAACCTAACCTAACCTAACCTAACCTAACCTAACCTAACCTAACCTAACCTAACCTAACCTAACCTAACCTAACCTAACCTAACCTAACCTAACCTAACCTAACCTAACCTAACCTAACCTAACCTAACCTAACCTAACCTAACCTAACCTAACCTAACCTAACCTAACCTAACCTAACCTAACCTAACCTAACCTAACCTAACCTAACCTAACCTAACCTAACCTAACCTAACCTAACCTAACCTAACCTAACCTAACCTAACCTAACCTAACCTAACCTAACCTAACCTAACCTAACCTAACCTAACCTAACCTAACCTAACCTAACCTAACCTAACCTAACCTAACCTAACCTAACCTAACCTAACCTAACCTAACCTAACCTAACCTAACCTAACCTAACCTAACCTAACCTAACCTAACCTAACCTAACCTAACCTAACCTAACCTAACCTAACCTAACCTAACCTAACCTAACCTAACCTAACCTAACCTAACCTAACCTAACCTAACCTAACCTAACCTAACCTAACCTAACCTAACCTAACCTAACCTAACCTAACCTAACCTAACCTAACCTAACCTAACCTAACCTAACCTAACCTAACCTAACCTAACCTAACCTAACCTAACCTAACCTAACCTAACCTAACCTAACCTAACCTAACCTAACCTAACCTAACCTAACCTAACCTAACCTAACCTAACCTAACCTAACCTAACCTAACCTAACCTAACCTAACCTAACCTAACCTAACCTAACCTAACCTAACCTAACCTAACCTAACCTAACCTAACCTAACCTAACCTAACCTAACCTAACCTAACCTAACCTAACCTAACCTAACCTAACCTAACCTAACCTAACCTAACCTAACCTAACCTAACCTAACCTAACCTAACCTAACCTAACCTAACCTAACCTAACCTAACCTAACCTAACCTAACCTAACCTAACCTAACCTAACCTAACCTAACCTAACCTAACCTAACCTAACCTAACCTAACCTAACCTAACCTAACCTAACCTAACCTAACCTAACCTAACCTAACCTAACCTAACCTAACCTAACCTAACCTAACCTAACCTAACCTAACCTAACCTAACCTAACCTAACCTAACCTAACCTAACCTAACCTAACCTAACCTAACCTAACCTAACCTAACCTAACCTAACCTAACCTAACCTAACCTAACCTAACCTAACCTAACCTAACCTAACCTAACCTAACCTAACCTAACCTAACCTAACCTAACCTAACCTAACCTAACCTAACCTAACCTAACCTAACCTAACCTAACCTAACCTAACCTAACCTAACCTAACCTAACCTAACCTAACCTAACCTAACCTAACCTAACCTAACCTAACCTAACCTAACCTAACCTAACCTAACCTAACCTAACCTAACCTAACCTAACCTAACCTAACCTAACCTAACCTAACCTAACCTAACCTAACCTAACCTAACCTAACCTAACCTAACCTAACCTAACCTAACCTAACCTAACCTAACCTAACCTAACCTAACCTAACCTAACCTAACCTAACCTAACCTAACCTAACCTAACCTAACCTAACCTAACCTAACCTAACCTAACCTAACCTAACCTAACCTAACCTAACCAACCTAACCTAACCTAACCTAACCTAACCTAACACTAACCTAACCTAACCTAACCTAACCTAACCTAACCTAACCTAACCTAACCTAACCTAACCTAACCTAACCTAACCTAACCTAACCTAACCTAACCTAACCTAACCTAACCTAACCTAACCTAACCTAACCTAACCTAACCTAACCTAACCTAACCTAACCTAACCTAACCTAACCTAACCTAACCTAACCTAACCTAACCTAACCTAACCTAACCTAACCTAACCTAACCTAACCTAACCTAACCTAACCTAACCTAACCTAACCTAACCTAACCTAACCTAACCTAACCTAACCTAACCTAACCTAACCTAACCTAACCTAACCTAACCTAACCTAACCTAACCTAACCTAACCTAACCTAACCTAACCTAACCTAACCTAACCTAACCTAACCTAACCTAACCTAACCTAACCTAACCTAACCTAACCTAACCTAACCTAACCTAACCTAACCTAACCTAACCTAACCTAACCTAACCTAACCTAACCTAACCTAACCTAACCTAACCTAACCTAACCTAACCTAACCTAACCTAACCTAACCTAACCTAACCTAACCTAACCTAACCTAACCTAACCTAACCTAACCTAACCTAACCTAACCTAACCTAACCTAACCTAACCTAACCTAACCTAACCTAACCTAACCTAACCTAACCTAACCTAACCTAACCTAACCTAACCTAACCTAACCTAACCTAACCTAACCTAACCTAACCTAACCTAACCTAACCTAACCTAACCTAACCTAACCTAACCTAACCTAACCTAACCTAACCTAACCTAACCTAACCTAACCTAACCTAACCTAACCTAACCTAACCTAACCTAACCTAACCTAACCTAACCTAACCTAACCTAACCTAACCTAACCTAACCTAACCTAACCTAACCTAACCTAACCTAACCTAACCTAACCTAACCTAACCTAACCTAACCTAACCTAACCTAACCTAACCTAACCTAACCTAACCTAACCTAACCTAACCTAACCTAACCTAACCTAACCTAACCTAACCTAACCTAACCTAACCTAACCTAACCTAACCTAACCTAACCTAACCTAACCTAACCTAACCTAACCTAACCTAACCTAACCTAACCTAACCTAACCTAACCTAACCTAACCTAACCTAACCTAACCTAACCTAACCTAACCTAACCTAACCTAACCTAACCTAACCTAACCTAACCTAACCTAACCTAACCTAACCTAACCTAACCTAACCTAACCTAACCTAACCTAACCTAACCTAACCTAACCTAACCTAACCTAACCTAACCTAACCTAACCTAACCTAACCTAACCTAACCTAACCTAACCTAACCTAACCTAACCTAACCTAACCTAACCTAACCTAACCTAACCTAACCTAACCTAACCTAACCTAACCTAACCTAACCTAACCTAACCTAACCTAACCTAACCTAACCTAACCTAACCTAACCTAACCTAACCTAACCTAACCTAACCTAACCTAACCTAACCTAACCTAACCTAACCTAACCTAACCTAACCTAACCTAACCTAACCTAACCTAACCTAACCTAACCTAACCTAACCTAACCTAACCTAACCTAACCTAACCTAACCTAACCTAACCTAACCTAACCTAACCTAACCTAACCTAACCTAACCTAACCTAACCTAACCTAACCTAACCTAACCTAACCTAACCTAACCTAACCTAACCTAACCTAACCTAACCTAACCTAACCTAACCTAACCTAACCTAACCTAACCTAACCTAACCTAACCTAACCTAACCTAACCTAACCTAACCTAACCTAACCTAACCTAACCTAACCTAACCTAACCTAACCTAACCTAACCTAACCTAACCTAACCTAACCTAACCTAACCTAACCTAACCTAACCTAACCTAACCTAACCTAACCTAACCTAACCTAACCTAACCTAACCTAACCTAACCTAACCTAACCTAACCTAACCTAACCTAACCTAACCTAACCTAACCTAACCTAACCTAACCTAACCTAACCTAACCTAACCTAACCTAACCTAACCTAACCTAACCTAACCTAACCTAACCTAACCTAACCTAACCTAACCTAACCTAACCTAACCTAACCTAACCTAACCTAACCTAACCTAACCTAACCTAACCTAACCTAACCTAACCTAACCTAACCTAACCTAACCTAACCTAACCTAACCTAACCTAACCTAACCTAACCTAACCTAACCTAACCTAACCTAACCTAACCTAACCTAACCTAACCTAACCTAACCTAACCTAACCTAACCTAACCTAACCTAACCTAACCTAACCTAACCTAACCTAACCTAACCTAACCTAACCTAACCTAACCTAACCTAACCTAACCTAACCTAACCTAACCTAACCTAACCTAACCTAACCTAACCTAACCTAACCTAACCTAACCTAACCTAACCTAACCTAACCTAACCTAACCTAACCTAACCTAACCTAACCTAACCTAACCTAACCTAACCTAACCTAACCTAACCTAACCTAACCTAACCTAACCTAACCTAACCTAACCTAACCTAACCTAACCTAACCTAACCTAACCTAACCTAACCTAACCTAACCTAACCTAACCTAACCTAACCTAACCTAACCTAACCTAACCTAACCTAACCTAACCTAACCTAACCTAACCTAACCTAACCTAACCTAACCTAACCTAACCTAACCTAACCTAA